>JAYJKW010000185.1:0-14133 GCA_035084275.1 Hydrolagus colliei | reverse complement strand
TAGTAGAGGTTTTCAAAACCATGAGGGGATTCGACAGGATAAACAGGGAAAACTGTTCCCTCCGGTGGGTGTGTCAGTGACTGGAGGTCACAGATTTAAAATAGTTTCTAAAAGAAGCCGAGGGGAGGGGAGGGGCTTTCCCTCAGAGTTGTTGGAATGTGGAATGGTGCTATTTATGAGAGAGGTGGCTGGTTATTTGGGGAGGCCGGGTTTGCGGGGCTAGGGAGAGAGAGCCGGGGAGGGGGGGGTTGACGTTCAATGGCTCCAGCACAGACACAATGAGCTAACTCGCCTTCAGTGCCGACAAACTATATGATGGTGAATCTCCTTCCCCTATTGTAACTATTAATTCCCTGCGCCATGTGGTGGGCGAGTCCACTGCGCCGCCGACAGGTGGGCGGCTGTACCCACACTCGCTCTCGCCAACAACCGCCAAGGGACCATCCATCCCGGGACGCCAGGCTGATGTGTATTATGGCCAACAATACATGAAGATAACGCACGTATAAAAACTTAAATAAATTGGCAGAATAGTTAGGGTGTAAGCATGAACCGCCTCCCCCGGCGCGCTCACTGATGGTAGAGCCCGAGTCCTGAAGTGGGGGGGGGAACTGATATGTGATGTAAACGGCGAAACGCGTGACGTACTACACCAAAACCGGTGACGTTTTACGGCGGAATGGGTGACGAAGAGCGCGGGAAGCGACGACGGCAACTTATTTAAAGCAGGAGTGGAACGGGAGGCTGGGCGCCATTTTGTGCTGCTGTTTGTCCTGTGAAGTCGATCTCTTCCCTCGTCTCGTCGATCTTCTTTTTCTTGCGTCGCAGTCGTCCGATCTCCTCAGGCTCTAGGCTAGAAGAAGAATCGCTCTCGCCTCCCTCACCACTCCTTGTATTCGCGCGTTTCTTTTTGCCTCTTCCCCACCCCCCCCTCTCTCACCTCGTTGTCCGCCTCTCACACTCACACAGCTCTCTCAGGCAACATGGATCCCTCGATGGTCGAGTATATCCGCGTGGCGGAGGAGGAGTCGGAGGAGCCCATGGAGATCCCTTCCGAGGATGATGGCACAGTGCTGCTGTCCACCGTGACGGCGCAGTTCCCGGGCGCCTGCGGCCTGCGCTACCGCAACCCGGAGACTCAGTGTATGCGCGGAGTCCGCCTGGCCGAGGGCATCCTGCACGCCCCCGACAACGGCTGGAGCAACCTCATCTATGTGGTCAACTACCCCAAAGGTGAGCGGCCCGGGGAGGGGGAGAGAGCGGGGGACATCCCGAGGCCTCGAGGAGCAGGAGAAGCCGGGCCTCGTGGGATGGTGGGAGGCCAGGCGGCGCTGAGGGGAGGAGAGACCGGGGCGGTGAGGAGCCGGTGGACTCAGCGCCGTTGGTCGCGCTCTTTCACACATTTAGGCGCGAATCACGCGAGGTGGGGGAGGGGAGCCACCTGCTGGATGCCGTGCCTGGGTGTTGATAGGGGATGGTGGGGGGGGGGGGAGGTAAATGATCGGCTGCCATTTTGTCTCCACCACCATCATCCGCTGTTCAGCCCACCCCGGCACGTGCGGTTCTCACTGGTTTCACGGGTGTGTTGGTTGTTTTTTTTGCAGCTCCGGTTTCAATTGGATTCCGTCCAGCGGTTCCATGTGGGCTGATTTGTTTTGGGGACGGGTGGGGGGTTGTTACATAAAGATTGACACATCCTCCCCTCAAAAAGCAACAAGATGGGCTCTGGTGAGCTCAGCTCTGGGAAAGCAAACCACCAAGGAGTACAATACAGCTCTGCTGGTCGGGTTCTCTGCTCCTTGCCTGATCTATGTTTTTTCTCTTCATAGTAATAATAAAATGGTTGTATTTGTTACGCCTTCATTTCACCTCAAAGCTCTTCAAGGGCCACACTAATGTGTGTTGATTAAGGGCAGATAGCAGATACTTGTACAACAGTGGGAAAAGTCACACCGCCTCTGTTAAGGCTTTAGACTTTTCAGAGTTTGACAATTCCTCACAAAATTTAGTGTTCATGTAGCGTTTTCTGGATGTTTTTTAAGATCCATAAAACCAACTTGAGAGCTGAGGCTCAATTCAACATTTTTGCCAGATCTATGTTTTCTTGCTCACAAAGTATTTCTCAAGAGGCAAATCTTTACCAATCTTTTATATGGTGTCTAGATAATAAAAGGAAAATGGATGAGAGTGATGCATCTTTAGCTGTCAAGGTGAAGCGAGCAGTCCAAAAAACGTCAGATCTCATTGTTCTTGGACTTCCTTGGAAAACCTCAGAGCAGGACCTGAAAGATTACTTCACTACATTTGGAGAAGTGATCATGGTGCAGGTGAGCTCATATTTTTGATTACTATTTCCGATAGTCTGGTTTGCAGAAAATGTATGCAGAACATAATGGCTTAAATTCCACCTAATCTTGTAAACCTTTTTTTCTAGTAGATGTAATAATCCTTGTATTTTTGAGATCTTTGAGATGACTCGAAACACTTCACAGAATATAGTATAAAGTAAATGGACTTATTTTGTGGGTGAAATTCAAGCATTAAATTCGTAAGACAAAATCTTTTTGCAAGCTAAGATAAAGTTTGGGGCCTTAAGGAGTCTGAATCTTCAATCCTGAATGCTTGAAAATGTCTAGATTTCTTGCTATAGAGTAGAAAGAATGCATGATATAGTTTGCTTCAGGGTAACCATGCTGCATATGTTGGGGACCTGGATTTATTGTAAATTTATGTGACAACAAATTTGTATAGTGAAATTTTGACACCGTGCATATTCTGATGTAGTCTGATTTCTCGCACTCCTACAGGTGAAGAGGGATACAAAGACAGGCAACTCCAAAGGCTTTGGTTTTGTCAGGTTTACAGAGTATGAAACTCAGGTGAAAGTGATGTCCCAGCGGCACATGATTGATGGGCGATGGTGTGACTGCAAGCTCCCCAATTCCAAGGTACCAGAATGGCTCTTCATTCATCAGGTGCTAACTTCCCTCCTTAAACAACAACAAAATTGCAATTGTATAGCGCCTTTCACGTCAGGAGGACGTCCCAAGGCGCTGGACAGTCACTGTTTCAGAACCAAGTGGGGGAGGGATTAGAAGTTGAGGATGGGACCATCGAAGAGGAGGGTCTTGAGGCGGGACTTGAAGGAGGCGAGACAGGGGGACTGCGGGATGGAGTTCCAGAGGTTGGGGGCAGAGTGGCTAAAGGCTTGCCCGTCAATGGTGGAGTAGGTGTGTCGAGGGTCATGGAGCAGGCTAGAGCCTGCTTAGCGGAGGGGCAGGAAGGTTGGTTAGGGGGTTAGAAGGTCACAGATATAGGGTGGGGCGAAGTTGTGGAGGGCTATGAGGACCGGGATCTGGATCCTTTGGATGATGGGGGAGATGGAGTCACCGAGCTTGGAGCACAGTAGAGTACATGGGTCTCAGAATTCTGGATCATCTTCAACCTGAGGAGGGAGGAATTGGGAAGGCCGACCAGCAAGGCATTTGCGTAGTCGAGCTGGGATGTAACAAACAACCAAATTTTATATGTATAAAGCGCCTTTCACATCTTGAGGACGTCCCAAGGCATGAATGAGGGTTTCAGCGGCCTTGGGGGTGAGGTAATGGCGGAGTTGGGCAATGGCGCGTAGATGAGGAAAGGCAGAGCTAATTATTGCTTGGATGTGGTGGGGGGGGAAAGACAGTTGAGGATCGAACAAGACACCTAGGTTCCTGACTGCCTTTCTAAAATATTAGGACTAAATCTCATCAGGAAACTGTTGCACCTCAGCATCTGGTCTAGTGGCTCATGGTGGATTAAATCACGCTTTGATGGATCATACTAGGAATCAATTGATCCTACCTTTAATACAATGCTAATTTTTCACTTCAGTAAGCTTATGTGCCTTTTGTGAGTCACAATGGAATGCATTAATTGCCATAGTTACAGTTCAGGTCAACAGCACCAACTTGCTGTCACAGTGAGAAAAATATTGCAATATCTGTGTTGTATTTATTCACATGCACATTCCTTTTAATGAATGATTAGTGGTTCTTTGCCTTAGCTCTAGGTTGTTCTCTTTCAGACTATTTGTGCTAGGAATGTGGCAAGGTCCTGAACTAACATTTACACATACTTCTGGTGGATTTTCATTCATAGCAAAATGCAGATGAGCCTCTGAGGTGTAGGAAGGTGTTTGTTGGCCGCTGCACTGAGGACATGAGTGCTGATGAACTTCGCCAGTTCTTTTCCCAGTTTGGGGATGTGACAGATGTATTTATCCCCAAACCTTTCCGAGCTTTTGCTTTTGTCACCTTTGCAGATGATCAGGTATGTTGTTTTGTTGTAGTTTACCTTGTTTTTCTGGGATGTGGCAAGCTAAGGGAGTGATAATAATGAGTGATGTGCCTAATTTTATTTAGTGGATTAAATTGGAATCTTTTTGAGTGCAGATTAATTGGTGACTTCATACAAAACTAAAGTTAGTCGATCTATTTTCCTGTCCAAAAACATCAGTCTGTGTTGTCTGTTAAGTTGTACGATATAACGACTTGGACCAACACTTGTAAACTTTACCATGAGTGCAACATATGAGTTCTACAGCAATTTGACATCTGATGAGTTCACTTTCATAGTCTATTGCAAATCTTATTGAAAGCAGCTATTTGCAAGTGATCCAAATAGCGCTCACTGCTTTGTCAGTTGGGTGCAATACAGCAGATGAAACTGTCACAGTTTGTTTATATCTGTGTCTGTTAACCTGTTCAGCTGTAATTTCGGTGTGCTTTTCTTTCACAGATTGCCCAGTCTCTGTGTGGTGAAGATCTGATCATTAAGGGGGTCAGCGTGCACATTTCTAATGCAGAACCTAAGCACCTGAACTCTAGACAACAGCTAGATAGAGCTGGACGATTCGGTAGCCAGGGAGGCTATGGAAATCAGGGTGGGTTTGGAAACAGCAGAGGTGGAGGGGGGCTTGGTGGCAGCCCCACTAGTAACAGTGGGATGAATTTCGGGGCTTTCAGCATCAACCCGGCCATGATGGCAGCAGCCTTGCAGAGCAGCTGGGGGATGATGGGCATGTTGGCTAGTCAGCAGAACCAAACAGGCACAACAGCAGCTAACCAAACGCCGCAGGGTAGTCTACCGAGGGACCAAACGCAGGCTTTTGGATCCAACAATTCATATGGCGCCAATTCTGGAGCCTTGGGTTGGGGTTCCACGTCTAACCCAGCAACTGGGGCTGGGTTTAGTACTGGGTTTGGATCTAGTATGGAATCTAAATCATCAGGGTGGGGAATGTAAAGCGCTGTGAGGGGTGTAATGAATTAGCAATGGGAGTTTAGAATTATGGTAAGTAAAACGTTTTTTTTTCTCACTTGAGTGAATAAGTATCCACAATCCCATTTTTTTTTAAAAAGAGAGGTGTTATTTTGTCATTTAAATTCAACGGGCATATACACACACACTGTACACTCTTTGATGGAGGGTAAAGTGCATGTTCTAGAAACTTGCACTGTTTGGAAAGTGCTTGGCTCTCCCTGACTGGAACATTCAGTTATAAGTTTCAATTAAAAAATATATTTTTGATTCCTCAACACTTTATGACTATGTGGTACTTCCCACTTTTCTGACTGGGACTTTGCTGTGCTGTAGGTGAGGTCCACGCCCAAATTGGGCTTGAATGGTTTAGTGAAATGACCCACTGTTGCAACAAACGCTTGAAGCGAATAGTTCGCTTGAACAGTATGAACAAATCAGTGCTTTCACCCTCCATGCAGATTAACCGCGTTTTGAATATATCTTGTCTGTGACTTGTTATCCATCAAACAGTGTATGTGTAAACTGAGTATTGGGAGACTAGATGTCCAACCTAACTTGACATCATTTTTCTGACATTGGTAAACCACATTTGTGTGACCTACCAAGCAAAGTAGGTTTCCCACATTTTCTCCCCTATATTGTTTCTGAAAGACGTTATCCCCTTTATTGCCAAGTCAGGCTGTGTTTCAAGATTTGTGGGCACAGTGGATCGGGGGGAGGGAAGAAACTCACCTGTGGAACCTAAATTTTAAATGGGGGTACTACTAAGTGCCCCTAAAAATGCATTTTTTTCCTCCCATCCCCAATGTAATTCTACATTGTAGGTCTGTAGCTTTCACTAGTTCTTAACAACCATGCCAGCCTCAGTAACGTATTAAGCATAAGCATAGTTATTACAAAATCTTGATAGCTTGTGCTGAAATGAAGATAATAGTTTCTCACACCTCCTGTTTAATGCCGCCTTTGGTTGCTGCTGGGCTAATATCCAAACTGGGTACTGGAGCTGTCATACTGCTCCAGTAGTTTTCAGTAATCCAGCCATGCTCGCCTGTTTTGGGTTTGATGAAAGCATAAAATGTGGCGTTTATCGGAGAGTTGAGTCTTGAATTACTTCTGTGTTTTGCCTCCTTTGTCAGGAGCCATAGAAGTTTGCATTTCCCAGTTAAAGCTACTGTTTTTTTGACCTGCATAACCTTTGCATGGTTTTATGTTTCTAGTGAAGTGCGTCCCATGCCCGTAATTTGCCTCTTCCTTTCTTTCTTCCCCCCCTTTTTCCCCCCTCCCATCCTATTCAATACAGTTTACAGTAACTGGAACGGAAGAAGTGTGGGCGAAGTCGCTGTGTGCAACTTTACAGGTTTTTGAACAAATTTTAATGCAGTTCAGGGTGAAAAGGTTGGCCAAAGAAACTGCCTGCAAATATCCAAGGGATAGCGTCCGACATAAACAATTGCATGAAGGTGTTCATATTAATTTTGCCCCCCATTTTCAGATCCATCAAACTGAATGACTTCTGATTTGGAGAATCTGGTTGTAATCCTCCATGTCTTTTTTTTCCAGTGATGTTTCTTTCGTGAGTAAACGAAAAAAATATTGGAAGAGTATCTTCATCCTGATCTCTGAACCTCATCTCATTTCCGATGTGGTAGATAGAGCACTCCATTAAAGAGACAGTATTGCAGATTTAAGACTGCAGGATCCCTTTCTGTAGTCTGGCTTGGGTGGCATAACTAAGCTAAGTCAACACTAAAACATCTTTGAAATACTAATCTGCTTATGTATCCTTTGTTTTAGATGAGACTTATCACACTTCCAGCACTGACTGGGTTAATGATTAGAATGCTAATAGTAGTGGAGTTTAACATCTCAGTTTAATGCTTAAGATCAATGTGCAGAATTTTGGAGAATCCTCAGTCTGTTTTTCTTAGTGTGTAGACTTAAAAGAGTTGCAGTTTTTAACGTTTCTGTTCGCTGCAATGTTTTTAGTGCAGCGGCTGTGCTTCTCTGCATGTGGCTTTCTTAAACCCAGTTCTGCATGTTGGAGTAGTCTCTGAAATGCTTGACGTAGCAACTAGACCTCTGATCTGCATGTAGGGCGACTTCTTTCTAACGGGCTCTTAAATAGACTGCACAGGCACAATCTGTAAGATTGTGTACAGCTTCACTTTCAGATCTACACAACAATCGTTCAAATATATCTTGCGTTCTTGTATTATTGATAAGTAAAGCATTGCATTAAAATTTCTCAGCCTACCAGCATACATTTATGTGAGCAGCTATATAAAACCCGCAGCATGAAAGGAAATACCCAATGTGAGCAATGAATTTACTGCTAGATCTTAAGACCTTGAGATGTACAGCTGTGTGTTCTTTGACTTTCCTCAATGCTGATTCAATTTGATCTTGAGGGTCTTAGTTTGACCATGACCTGCTCACTCAATTTGCCCTTGAGTTCACTGGCATCTTCATCTCCTCAGATGATGTTTCACCATAAAATCAGGAGTCAATTTCAGTACAGCCAGTGTGGTCTTTGTTGCAGGAAATTTAGGCAATGGTTTAATTTGAGTAGTGAGACTATTCACAACTCGCAACAGAATTTCTGAGAAAGCTGGTCTATGCTTTAACGGTTTGTTGTGTAGATCTTATTTTAACCTCAAAAGCAAATGAAGTACTGTCTTTTTAAGGGGAGTGATCTGGATGTCCGCGCATGAACACCTTCATACTGTCTAGAAATTGCTTTCTATAAAACCATCACACACAACACTGCTACATGGAGTGCAAGTTCTGTACGAAGGGACCACGGTGGGTGTTCCATTTTTGTCCTCTACTGTTCTTTTCATCGATCCGTTATCAGCGCTTTGCAGCCGGATGGTGATGTGACACAGCTGTGATGAGACTATTTGGAAGGAAGCCTGGTGTGGGATTGATGCTTAATGGTGGTGAAGACGAATGAAAGGCTGGCTGGTATGAGCGAGAAGAGAGAGCGTGGAGAGGACTGCGTGGTGCGTTGTAGGATTTTTTTTTTAAGACATGGCAAGATGTGACCCCCCTGGTCCCTTGGCGTGGTGAGAGAATGCAGAAATGGGAGACAGTGCGAGTGCTTTCCCCCCCCCCCCCCCTTCCCCCCTTCCCTTGCGTTCGCAAAGGACGTCCGTGACTGATTTGATGGAAAAAAGACTTTTGGAGTGATGTTGATACTCGCTTTGGTTTGCCTGTTGTAGTGAAACTATGTGAATGTGTTCCAGTGCAATGAATACTCCAGGGGTTGAAGCACACCAAATTTAATTAGCTAAATTGGCTAAACTTATTGTTTCAACAGAAAGAGGAAGACATTTAAATAATTTGATTAATTTGTAGCTCAAAATGCAGTGTTCTAAGAATCCTCTCTTTAGAAAAATTTGCATTAAACCAGAATTGTGACAATTGGGTTTAAGTGTAAGATAACTCAGTCCGCCCTAAAAATAGCAGGCGGCAGCTTTGTTTTCGATTGCTTTCAACCCCTGAATATTTTGTTGTGTTTTAAAAACCTTTCCCTTCCTATGTCATCTGTTGTGAATGCCGAATGGTTGGTGATGTATTTTTGTATTACTGATGTAAGTGTGGACAAGTGATATGATGTGGAGTTATGAAGGATCACAACATTTTGTGGTGTGTATTGTGGCAGATGACTGGGTGAGCTCATTGCCCATCTTCAGCTGTGTGTACGTTTGTTTTGAGAGTTTCTTGCGAATGCAGCGCTTAATAAATGGATTGCTAGTTTGTTTGTGCTTTTGAAACCTTTTTTTTTTACCTTGTCATTGTAGGGAGTTCCTAATAAAAAGGTGACTTGACTAAAGGATTTCGTCTCTGCATCCTGATGGGGACCAATTAAATCACAAACTTCCTTTAAATAACAAACTGACCCACTGAAACTGAGGATTTCAAATGCATTGGATTTATCCCCAAATCATTGGCCCATTCATTAATGGTGTTGGCCTGCTTCTGCTATAACTTAAAGGGTCTAAGCTGTAATGTTGAATTCTCAAATCTTTACCAAAAATGTACTTTTGAAGAGGAAAAGATAATTTGAAGCTGCTTTTAATGTTTGCACTAATGTTGCGACTGTGCTTAAATATTCTTAAATATAATCCATAATGGAATTACTATGTTCCTGAGCAAGATTCCCAATAACTAGGGTCGCCCTAAATATTAAACATTTTATGTTATTAACTGTTTCATTTACAGGTTTCATAGAATCCATCATCACACGGAGGAAATAGTAAGAGTTGGTCGTCAAATGTTAAGTGTAACAGATGGTAAAGACCAATGGTGGCAGCTGGGCTTCTCTGGGGCAGGATGGCCTGCCCCTCAGAGATTGTACGCCCCTCCTATGCATTGCTGCATCCAGTGACCAGTCCAGCATCCAGTGACCAGGTTTCAGGAAACTTGCACTGAGGGCAGGTGAGTTGAGTTGAAATATTGATCGACTCCGGGATACGAGTCCCAACGCATTGCTGCTGAAGTAACAGGCTGCTGCCCTCTGGAAGGCTGGAGGACTCGCTCTGCTGTGGTGGCAGTTTCAGGGTGTATCTCTTATTCTCCTGTCTGCACCCATCATTGGGAATTGCACATGTAAGTTGAACAATCTAATACAACCACTATTTTCAAACCCATGAGGCTTTTGTCGATTTCCTTGTGTCTTGACTCTAGGAAATTGGAGTATTTTTATGAACTTCACGGCTTGAACATTGTGAAGTAGGGCTCGGGTGGAACAGTGGGAGCAGACAAAACACTACATTTGGACCTGTGAAGTTCATGGGTGGTTTGGAAGTATTTGGTTCCTCGGAGTAGGGGAGATCAGGGTGTCTGAAATTCATGGTTCGGGTGATGGCTTGTGGACTTACTATGTTTAGATTCAGCAGTTTGAGTAATGACACATTTGATTTAGACTGAGCTGTCATTGCACTGGGTGTGGTAATAAATCAGTGGAGGCTTGAATTGCTGACCTCTTGTGCACATCCTGAATCTGTTGGATCAAGATTGGATCAGCAATGAACAGTCCACAAGTCAGAACTTGAATGTCCTGGGAAATCAACCTTGTCCTGGAAGCTTGTTTAGTGCTCACAATACAACTTTATTTTAAGAATGATAGGGATAGAAATCAAATCGAAGGAATAGCAATTGGACTATATGTATCATTCCAAATTTGGACATTGATTTATTCCTTGTTGCTCATCAATTCACACAGTAAAATTATTTTGAGGCTAGATATACTTCCCATTGAATGAGATACTAAGGCTTGAGCTAAGGCTTTAGTGATATTTGTTATGATTATGATGATTGTCACAAAAATTGTCGGTGTTTATAAACGCAATGGGGAAATCTGTTTCAGCTCATTGAGATACAATTTCACCACCCTGGGATCCGTGTGGAATGATGTTACCCTTAATATTTATAATCTTTTCCATCCTGACTGAAGGACAAAATGTCTTACTTCACTCATATAAAGTGTTGGTGTTGTGAGACAAGAACTCTGCCAGTTAAGAGTATCAACAACAACAAATTACACTTATAAAGCGCCTTTCATGTTGGGAGGACGTCCCAAGGCGCTGCACAGGAGGCGTGTGACCCGAGCTGGGAAGGGAGTGTACGGGGAGGAGTGAAACACGTAGGGGAGGTTGAAAAATTCTGGGTGGAACAAAAGGCATGGTCGAAGAGGAAAGTCTTCAAACCGGCCTTGAAAGAGGAAAGGGAAGAAACGAGACGGAGGGATTGGGGGATGGAATTCCATAGGGTCGGAGCAGAAAAACTGAAGGCCCAGCCTCCGATGGTGGGGCGGTTCCGGCGGGGGGCTTGGAGAGCCAAATCCTCCTGAACGGAGGGTCCGGGTGGGCTTGTAGGGGGAGAGTAAATTGTATCAAAGGGCACTCGCACATTTTATTTCCAGTATAGATTGTCCTACAAACAAAAAGGATTCTAAACTTTGAAACCTGGTTTCTGAGCCTGGTATCTGACCGTCAAATGCAATCGTTTTCCCCAAAGTGTTTTTCTGCAAATGATTACATAAAAAAGGCCCAAAGCCATGACTGGTTTGTTCACCTTACGACTATTCCATGGATCTCACTGTATACATTGGCCTTGTTTGTGCTTCAAGCTGTTTCAACATTCTAGGCCCTGTATCAAATTCAGGGGTTACTTGATCTGAATCCTGCACAACATTCCACGCCACTGAACTTCAGTCTGTTTGATTTATTAACAGCGGCTGTCGGTTTGCTGCGTGTAGAAGTATATGGCTTGAGCACTGGAAGAATAGAGAACAAAAATTAAGTGGGTGGAGGGATACCCCATAAGCAAGTCAGTTTTCTATATTTCACAACAGCAAATCATTGTGAAGTTGTGGCCCAAATTTCATTGTTTATAGATGTTGCAATTGCCTGCCTAATAGCAGTCACTCAAGGGTAAAGGTGTTATCAGATCTTTTGAAGTGACAGTTCTGAATAAAGTGCAAAAAACGATATTGTGATTAGGTGAAATCTGACTCCCATCATTCCTCTAGGCTCTTTTACAACCTCGAACGCAAGAAATATGGCTGAAATATATATATATATAGTCCTTGCATTTGATTTGCAACAAAACAGCTTGAACATGTAAGGAATTTCCTGGCAGGTGAACCACAATTAGCAGCTGTGAAATGTAGCTAGGGGCTCGTTGACCAGGACACTCGCATCTAATATTGAATTCTGTCTTAAGGATTTTTAATGTCCAACTGAGGACATGCAAAAGCAGCTTTTGTTTAACATCTTATCCAAAGGATCAAACTGTTGTGAAGGTGCAGAACTCCCGAGTCGCACTCGACTGAGCTCAAAGGGAACCTGAACCCACAAATATCTGATCCAGAAGACAATGGAGCCACTGAATGAGCCAAGTTGGCAAGGCCCGTTTGGCTTCATCCTTCCAGAATATCTACCCTAAAGCTTTGAGTTTGTATTGCAAATGGTGTTTTCTAAATATATGTTTACATCTCAACCACCCTTCTTCGTAAGCTGATTCCAGTCAGCGGTATCTTTCTGTAGAAAGAAATTCCAAGTATCTTAATGATGAGGCATTATATAAATGCAATTTGTTGTGAAATGTTCTATGTCAAATATAATGAGAACTATAAATACCTATTGGTTGTGTGTCCTCAAATTGTCATTCACAAACACAAACCACTCATCTTGTCCTGCTTTCTTGGTGAAATTGAAAGCATTCTGTTTACTTAATCCCATTTAACCTTGTGTACAACTATAAAGTCTCAGAGATTCCATCTTCACTATTCAACCTAGTCTTTCCTCGGTCCATACCTCTAATAACAATAACTTGCATTTATATACATTTGGGGAGTCTGACCCCAAGCCACGTGCAAAGAGATCTTGGATATTTTTATCTCCAAGGTAGTCAATGTCTGCCTGGCTGCTGCTTCCTCTCTTCCCTCCACCCTCTTACAATGGCCCATACCTTTTGTCCTCATAAATCCTGTTTCCCCACCATCATCCAGATGAAACTTGCCACCTTGACCCCCTCCCCATTAAGCTTCTGGTTATTCATCTACCCCCGCCCCCCACCTCCCCTTGGCCCACTGTTGGCAGACACAACCTGTCCCTTGGGCTTTGTCCCACTCTTTAAAACCACTCTCATTGCTCTTTTTTGTAAAAAGAAATGCCCTTGATTCTCTACAATCTCACAAACTTCAGACACATCTCAAACCTGACCTTCTTGACCAAAGGTTTTGAACATGTTGCAAATTGTTGTTCACACCTCTCGCTACTCGAACCCCTCAAGTCCAGGTTTCACTCTGCCCACAGCACACACCGCACTTGTCTAAGCAACAAATTGTGTCCTCTATTCGGCATTGGCTCCCTTCGCTGTCTCCACAATGTTTGGAACAGTTGATCATGTCCATTGTCTCTACTCGCACATCCACTTGTGGGATTATACAGAAGGGGTTCGAGTTACCTGTGGGACACCCCAAGACTCCATTCTTGGCCTCCTTATCTACACGCTTATTCGGCAATGTCATCTGCAGATATGATGTCAAATTCCACATGTGTGCAGGTAACATCCAAATCAACTTCCCCATCTGTGACTCCCAGTGGTTGATGCTGTCAGCTTGTTTGATGGGCATCAAGTCCTGGATGAGTGCAAATTTCCTGCAGCTGAATGTTGGCAATACTGAAGCCATACCCATTGCTTCCTGTCAATATGTGCAAATCTAAACTAAACCTCCCTGGATTCTCCCTCAGACTCACTGAACCTGTGCATAACTTAGACATTGGATTTAATCCCCAGTTTTCCTTTCTGCACTATCGTTTCCTGACCAAGACATTTATTTTTTACCCCCCACCTCCGTTCACCTCACAAGAAAGGTACCCCAAACCCTTTTCTACACCTTTGTAAATTCTTGGCTGGCCTATTCCAATGCCCTCCTCACTACTTTGCCCATCTCCACCATACACAAAATTCAACATTGGGGATCAGTCTCGTTATTTAGGAGCTTGAATAATCTGTGCCCTTTTTATTTGTACTTGTATACAGTAAAGTTTTATTTCTCACCTCTGCAATTTCTTTCATCTGAATCCAAGAAGTATCCCAGTTTACAAGAGCAGTGGTAGCCACCCAGGTAGTTGTGACAGCGATGGTCACACATAGGTGGCGTGTGATTAGGCAGGTTACACTCATCCACATCTGGTAGATTAAATGTAATCAGTTTTGTCTGTTATTTATGAAGTAAAATACGCAAACACTAGTTTGATGAGAGGACTTCTCAAAGCCCTTCATAGAATATACTATAAAGAGAATTGACTATATTTG
>JAYJKW010000356.1:0-14145 GCA_035084275.1 Hydrolagus colliei | reverse complement strand
TGTTTTTTTTAAAATGAGGGAGAAATATTTTTTTGGGGGGGGTTTTTAGGGGGGGGAAAAAATTAGGAATACTTCGGGTTCTTGTTTTAGGGTTAGGGTAAGTTTTTTAGGGGTTAGCGGTTAGTAATTAGGAGTTATTTTCGGTGCTATTGAAATTGTGGTTACTTGGGGTGTTATTGTAAGGTGGGGTTCGGTTAGTTGGGGTGTGGTAGGGGGATGGGTGGGGGTGGGGTGGGGTGTGTGTAGAGGGGGTGGGTTTCTACCCATTCTGATAATATGTTGTCTAGCCCTATCTGCTGTTGAGATTCTAAATTTATGTTTAAGGGCCTTCCTTGCCCAGGAGGTTGCCACTGTGAGGGCTTCCTCCACTCGATCAATCTGTCCTATTGATATAATCTCATTGTTTAATTGAATTACACTATCTTCATAATGTTTGATTAGGGTATTGCGGGTCTCTTTTGCCCACCTCTCTGCATTCCTGTTTAATTTGCAGAGGGTCTCTTTTGAAGGCATAGCCGGTTTAATAAATTCTGTTAATTTCTCTACTTGGTTCCGAATTCCCTTCGGGGGGGTGTCTTTATTCTTTAGAATAATTAAATGATGGTATGTCTGCATCAATCTAAAAAAGGCCCTCACTGTCCTTGTGAATGTGTCCTGGTGTGTGTTATTTTGAGAACCACCCAAGTCACTCAGATACGTTCGGTTACATTTCTGTAACTTGCATTAAGTCCGTATCATGTTGTGAGAAATGAGTGGGGTGTGGAAAGATGTATAAAGGAGAGAGAGGTAAGCTTACTCCGGGGGGTTCGGGTCTTTGCTAGGAACCTTGATTGGGTTATCCGAGGATCCCGGTTCCGCGGCCTACTCTCGTGGCTTTCGACTTTCCCCTGCCCGGGTAGCTGGAAAAGAGGCTAAACAAAAGGGGTGGGTTTAAGGGGAAAAAAAAGCTAAACAGAGGGGGTGGGTTTAAGGGGAAAAAAAGTAAAGAGTGAAAAAAAAGTAATTATTAGGGAGGAAAAAGAATTATTAATTAATGACAGAGTGGAAAAAAAAGGAAAAGGAAAACCAGAAATCCACTACACAGAATATACCGAGGGTCGAGGTCTAACGATCCCAACTCGGCAATACCGGCTCTCTGCGGTTTAAAACGCCCACCTCAGCCACACCGGCTCTCTGTGGTTTAAAGCGTTTTCTGTGCTGGAAACTGGAAAGGAGGAGAAATAATTATTGAATAAAAGAATTCTTAATCAATAACCATTAAAGAAATTAAAACTGGAAAAGAGGAGAAATAATTATTAAATAAGAAAAAAAATTCTTAATTAATAACTATTAAGGAAGTTAAAACTGGAAAGGAGGAAAAGTAATTATTAAAAAGAATTATTAACTAATAAGAGTGGAAAAAAAAGGGGGGAAAAAAGAGAACAAAGAATCCACTACACAAAATATACCGAGGGTCGAGGTCTAACGATCCCAACTCGGTAACACCGGCTCTCTGCGGTTTAAAACGCCCACCTCAGCCACACCGGCTCTCTGTGGTTTAAAGCGCTTTCTGTGCTGGAAACTGGAAAGGAGGAGAAATAATTATTAAAGAGGAAAAAGAATTCTTAATTGATAACCATTAAAGAAGGAAAATAATTATTAATTGAAAACTCCCCCGACGTTTCGCCAATACCTGTGGCTTTTTCAAGGAGGTTTTTCAGAAATGATTCTTAATTTACTAAACATTTATATCTGGGTGAGAGAGGTGACAGAGGAACAACAGACAGAGTGTTTTCAAAGTGAGAGCACAGGGTGTGCTTAGGTGTTAAAATGTTAATGGCTACCCTCCATGTATTTCTTTTGTTGATGAATCTCATAAGAATTAAAGAGACTCGGTCTGTTTGTCTCCAGTAATTTTCTGCTCGTTTAAAGTGATGGCTACTGTTCCTGTGTTTCTTTAATGGCTATCCTGTGAACACCAAGTGTGTTAACCACTTGGTTCTTTTGTCAGCAGAAATGCTCTGTCTGTTTAAACCGGTGTTATTTCTGTTTAAACTGGTGTTATTTCCACTGTCTAGGGAACAAGTCCTTAAGCTCGTCTGAGATATTTACTACGCATTGTTTGTATGGAGATTTAAATTAAATTAAATTAAATTATACTCTCTCCGGTTCCCCCTACTGGTATTAAAAGTTTCAGCTTTAAGTTTGTTTCAAAAGAGGAATCCTATGGCCTATTCTAGCTATTGTGAGAAAATTAGATAGGTTATGCTGCTTAAAAATAGGTGACTTTGTTAAAAAAATCTAACCTGCGTTTTTTTGGGTGGGGGAAAAAGGAAGGTAAGGGATTCTGTTGTTGCCTCGGACTTCCCTGTGCTGGGAATGTCGGCCTGGGTACACATTCAATCCTGGCCCGCTCGTAATTTGTGATCCCACTTTTCTGGCAGCACGAATGATTCTCTCAAACTTTCTTTTGGAAAGTTGTACACAGTAGCAGCCACGTTCTTGGCTTATTTCCTGTGTTACACCTGTCTTGGTTTTATCATCGGGAAACACTCGTGGCACTTGTAGGGGTTAGGTTTTTTAAATTTCGGGGATCATTGGTACACATATGCTTGTGTTTTCTTGCCCGTGCCCTGTGCTGGGCCTTGTCAAATTACGTTAGGGCTCATGAATGTGTTGAGGGTTTTTTTTAAGAAAACAATATTGTTTTTTTTAAAATGAGGGAGAAATATTTTTTTGGGGGGGGTTTTTAGGGGGGGGAAAAAATTAGGAATACTTCGGGTTCTTGTTTTAGGGTTAGGGTAAGTTTTTTAGGGGTTAGCGGTTAGTAATTAGGAGTTATTTTCGGTGCTATTGAAATTGTGGTTACTTGGGGTGTTATTGTAAGGTGGGGTTCGGTTAGTTGGGGTGTGGTAGGGGGATGGGTGGGGGTGGGGTGGGGTGTGTGTAGAGGGGGTGGGTTTCTACCCATTCTGATAATATGTTGTCTAGCCCTATCTGCTGTTGAGATTCTAAATTTATGTTTAAGGGCCTTCCTTGCCCAGGAGGTTGCCACTGTGAGGGCTTCCTCCACTCGATCAATCTGTCCTATTGATATAATCTCATTGTTTAATTGAATTACACTATCTTCATAATGTTTGATTAGGGTATTGCGGGTCTCTTTTGCCCACCTCTCTGCATTCCTGTTTAATTTGCAGAGGGTCTCTTTTGAAGGCATAGCCGGTTTAATAAATTCTGTTAATTTCTCTACTTGGTTCCGAATTCCCTTCGGGGGGGTGTCTTTATTCTTTAGAATAATTAAATGATGGTATGTCTGCATCAATCTAAAAAAGGCCCTCACTGTCCTTGTGAATGTGTCCTGGTGTGTGTTATTTTGAGAACCACCCAAGTCACTCAGATACGTTCGGTTACATTTCTGTAACTTGCATTAAGTCCGTATCATGTTGTGAGAAATGAGTGGGGTGTGGAAAGATGTATAAAGGAGAGAGAGGTAAGCTTACTCCGGGGGGTTCGGGTCTTTGCTAGGAACCTTGATTGGGTTATCCGAGGATCCCGGTTCCGCGGCCTACTCTCGTGGCTTTCGACTTTCCCCTGCCCGGGTAGCTGGAAAAGAGGCTAAACAAAAGGGGTGGGTTTAAGGGGAAAAAAAAGCTAAACAGAGGGGGTGGGTTTAAGGGGAAAAAAAGTAAAGAGTGAAAAAAAAGTAATTATTAGGGAGGAAAAAGAATTATTAATTAATGACAGAGTGGAAAAAAAAGGAAAAGGAAAACCAGAAATCCACTACACAGAATATACCGAGGGTCGAGGTCTAACGATCCCAACTCGGCAATACCGGCTCTCTGCGGTTTAAAACGCCCACCTGAGCCACACCGGCTCTCTGTGGTTTAAAGCGTTTTCTGTGCTGGAAACTGGAAAGGAGGAGAAATAATTATTGAATAAAAGAATTCTTAATCAATAACCATTAAAGAAATTAAAACTGGAAAAGAGGAGAAATAATTATTAAATAAGAAAAAAAATTCTTAATTAATAACTATTAAGGAAGTTAAAACTGGAAAGGAGGAAAAGTAATTATTAAAAAGAATTATTAACTAATAAGAGTGGAAAAAAAAGGGGGGAAAAAAGAGAACAAAGAATCCACTACACAAAATATACCGAGGGTCGAGGTCTAACGATCCCAACTCGGTAACACCGGCTCTCTGCGGTTTAAAACGCCCACCTCAGCCACACCGGCTCTCTGTGGTTTAAAGCGCTTTCTGTGCTGGAAACTGGAAAGGAGGAGAAATAATTATTAAAGAGGAAAAAGAATTCTTAATTGATAACCATTAAAGAAGGAAAATAATTATTAATTGAAAACTCCCCCGACGTTTCGCCAATACCTGTGGCTTTTTCAAGGAGGTTTTTCAGAAATGATTCTTAATTTACTAAACATTTATATCTGGGTGAGAGAGGTGACAGAGGAACAACAGACAGAGTGTTTTCAAAGTGAGAGCACAGGGTGTGCTTAGGTGTTAAAATGTTAATGGCTACCCTCCATGTATTTCTTTTGTTGATGAATCTCATAAGAATTAAAGAGACTCGGTCTGTTTGTCTCCAGTAATTTTCTGCTCGTTTAAAGTGATGGCTACTGTTCCTGTGTTTCTTTAATGGCTATCCTGTGAACACCAAGTGTGTTAACCACTTGGTTCTTTTGTCAGCAGAAATGCTCTGTCTGTTTAAACCGGTGTTATTTCTGTTTAAACTGGTGTTATTTCCACTGTCTAGGGAACAAGTCCTTAAGCTCGTCTGAGATATTTACTACGCATTGTTTGTATGGAGATTTAAATTAAATTAAATTAAATTATACTCTCTCCGGTTCCCCCTACTGGTATTAAAAGTTTCAGCTTTAAGTTTGTTTCAAAAGAGGAATCCTATGGCCTATTCTAGCTATTGTGAGAAAATTAGATAGGTTATGCTGCTTAAAAATAGGTGACTTTGTTAAAAAAATCTAACCTGCGTTTTTTTGGGTGGGGGAAAAAGGAAGGTAAGGGATTCTGTTGTTGCCTCGGACTTCCCTGTGCTGGGAATGTCGGCCTGGGTACACATTCAATCCTGGCCCGCTCGTAATTTGTGATCCCACTTTTCTGGCAGCACGAATGATTCTCTCAAACTTTCTTTTGGAAAGTTGTACACAGTAGCAGCCACGTTCTTGGCTTATTTCCTGTGTTACACCTGTCTTGGTTTTATCATCGGGAAACACTCGTGGCACTTGTAGGGGTTAGGTTTTTTAAATTTCGGGGATCATTGGTACACATATGCTTGTGTTTTCTTGCCCGTGCCCTGTGCTGGGCCTTGTCAAATTACGTTAGGGCTCATGAATGTGTTGAGGGTTTTTTTTAAGAAAACAATATTGTTTTTTTTAAAATGAGGGAGAAATATTTTTTTGGGGGGGGTTTTTAGGGGGGGGAAAAAATTAGGAATACTTCGGGTTCTTGTTTTAGGGTTAGGGTAAGTTTTTTAGGGGTTAGCGGTTAGTAATTAGGAGTTATTTTCGGTGCTATTGAAATTGTGGTTACTTGGGGTGTTATTGTAAGGTGGGGTTCGGTTAGTTGGGGTGTGGTAGGGGGATGGGTGGGGGTGGGGTGGGGTGTGTGTAGAGGGGGTGGGTTTCTACCCATTCTGATAATATGTTGTCTAGCCCTATCTGCTGTTGAGATTCTAAATTTATGTTTAAGGGCCTTCCTTGCCCAGGAGGTTGCCACTGTGAGGGCTTCCTCCACTCGATCAATCTGTCCTATTGATATAATCTCATTGTTTAATTGAATTACACTATCTTCATAATGTTTGATTAGGGTATTGCGGGTCTCTTTTGCCCACCTCTCTGCATTCCTGTTTAATTTGCAGAGGGTCTCTTTTGAAGGCATAGCCGGTTTAATAAATTCTGTTAATTTCTCTACTTGGTTCCGAATTCCCTTCGGGGGGGTGTCTTTATTCTTTAGAATAATTAAATGATGGTATGTCTGCATCAATCTAAAAAAGGCCCTCACTGTCCTTGTGAATGTGTCCTGGTGTGTGTTATTTTGAGACCCACCCAAGTCACTCAGATACGTTCGGTTACATTTCTGTAACTTGCATTAAGTCCGTATCATGTTGTGAGAAATGAGTGGGGTGTGGAAAGATGTATAAAGGAGAGAGAGGTAAGCTTACTCCGGGGGGTTCGGGTCTTTGCTAGGAACCTTGATTGGGTTATCCGAGGATCCCGGTTCCGCGGCCTACTCTCGTGGCTTTCGACTTTCCCCTGCCCGGGTAGCTGGAAAAGAGGCTAAACAAAAGGGGTGGGGTTAAGGGGAAAAAAAGCTAAACAAAGGGGGTGGGTTTAAGCGGAAAAAAAATAAAGAGTGAAAAAAAAGTAATTATTAAGGAGGAAAAAGAATTATTAATTGATGACAGAGTGGAAAAAAAAGGAGAAGGAAAACCAGAAATCCACTACACAAAATATACCGAGGGTCGAGGTCTAACGATCCCAACTCGGCAATACCGGCTCTCTGCGGTTTAAAACGCCCACCTCAGCCACACCGGCTCTCTGTGGTTTAAAGCGTTTTCTGTGCTGGAAACTGGAAAGGAGGAGAAATAATTATTGAATAAAAGAATTCTTAATCAATAACCATTAAAGAAATTAAAACTGGAAAAGAGGAGAAATAATTATTAAATAAGAAAAAAAATTCTTAATTAATAACTATTAAGGAAGTTAAAACTGGAAAGGAGGAAAAGTAATTATTAAAAAGAATTATTAACTAATAAGAGTGGAAAAAAAAGGGGGGAAAAAAGAGAACAAAAAATCCATTACACAAAATATACCGAGGGTCGAGGTCTAACGATCCCAACTCGGTAACACCGGCTCTCTGCGGTTTAAAACGCCCACCTCAGCCACACCGGCTCTCTGTGGTTTAAAGCGCTTTCTGTGCTGGAAACTGGAAAGGAGAAGAAATAATTATTAAAGAGGAAAAAGAATTCTTAATTGATAACTATTAAAGAAGGAAAAGAATTATTAATTGAAAACTCCCCCGACGTTTCGCCAATACCTGTGGCTTTTTCAAGGAGGTTTTTCAGAAATGATTCTTAATTTACTAAACATTTATACCTGGGTGAGAGAGGTGACAGAGAGAGAGAGAGAAGATAAAGTGTTTTCAGAGTGAGAGCACAGGGTGTGCTTAGGTGTTAAAGTGTTAATGGCTACCCTCCATGTATTTCTGTTCCTGCGTTCCTTTAATGGCTATCCTGTGAAACCCTTGGTTCTTTTGTCAGCAGAAATGCCCTGTCTGTTTAAACCGGTGTTATTTCTGTTTAAAACCGGTGTTACTTCCACTATCTAGGGAACAAGTCATTTAGCTCGTCTCAGGTATTTACTACGCATTGTTTGCATGGAGATTTAAATTAAATTAAATTATACTCTCTCCGGTTCCCCCTAGTGGTATTAAAAGTTTCAGCTTTAAGTTTGTTTCAAAAAAGGAATCCTATGGCCTATTCCAGCTATTGTGAAAAAATTAGATAGGTTATGCTACTTAAAAATAGGTGGCTTTGTTAAAAAAATCTAACCTGCGTTTTTTTGGGGGGGGGAAAAAGGAAGGTAAGGGATTCTGTTGTTGCCTCGGACTTCCCTGTGCTGGGAATGTCGGCCTGGGTACACATTCAATCCTAGCCCGCTCGTAATTTGTGATCCCACTTTTCTGGCAGCACGAATGATTCTCTCAAACTTTCTTTTGGAAAGTTGTACACAGTAGCAGCCACGTTCTTGGCTTATTTCCTGTGTTACACCTGTCTTGGTTTTATCATCGGGAAACACTCGTGGCACTTGCAGGGGTTAGGTTTTTTAAATTTCGGGGATCATTGGTACACATAGGCTTGTGTTTTCTTGCCCGTGCCCTGTGCTGGGCCTTGTCAAATTACGTTAGGGCTCATGAATGTGTTGAGGTTTTTTTTAAGAAAACAATATTGTTTTTTTTAAAAAATGAGGGAGAAATATTTTTTTGGGGGGGGGTTTTAGGGGGGGGAAAAAATTAGGCATACTTAGGGTTCTTGTTTTAGGGTTAGGGTAAGTTTTTTAGGGGTTAGCGGTTAGTAATTAGGAGTTATTTTCGGTGCTATTGAAATTGTGGTTACTTGGGGTGTTATTGTAAGGTGGGGTTCGGTTAGTTGGGGTGTGGTAGGGGGATGGGTGGGGGTGGGGTGTGTGTAGAGGGGGTGGGTTTCTACCCATTCTGATAATATGTTGTCTAGCCCTATCTGCTGTTGAGATTCTAAATTTATGTTTAAGGGCCTTCCTTGCCCAGGAGGTTGCCACTGTGAGGGCTTCCTCCACTCGATCAATCTGTCCTATTGATATAATCTCATTGTTTAATTGAATTACACTATCTTCATAATGTTTGATTAGGGTATTGCGGGTCTCTTTTGCCCACCTCTCTGCATTCCTGTTTAATTTGCAGAGGGTCTCTTTTGAAGGCATAGCCGGTTTAATAAATTCTGTTAATTTCTCTACTTGGTTCCGAATTCCCTTCGGGGGGGTGTCTTTATTCTTTAGAATAATTAAATGATGGTATGTCTGCATCAATCTAAAAAAGGCCCTCACTGTCCTTGTGAATGTGTCCTGGTGTGTGTTATTTTGAGACCCACCCAAGTCACTCAGATACGTTCGGTTACATTTCTGTAACTTGCATTAAGTCCGTATCATGTTGTGAGAAATGAGTGGGGTGTGGAAAGATGTATAAAGGAGAGAGAGGTAAGCTTACTCCGGGGGGTTCGGGTCTTTGCTAGGAACCTTGATTGGGTTATCCGAGGATCCCGGTTCCGCGGCCTACTCTCGTGGCTTTCGACTTTCCCCTGCCCGGGTAGCTGGAAAAGAGGCTAAACAAAAGGGGTGGGGTTAAGGGGAAAAAAAGCTAAACAAAGGGGGTGGGTTTAAGCGGAAAAAAAATAAAGAGTGAAAAAAAAGTAATTATTAAGGAGGAAAAAGAATTATTAATTGATGACAGAGTGGAAAAAAAAGGAGAAGGAAAACCAGAAATCCACTACACAAAATATACCGAGGGTCGAGGTCTAACGATCCCAACTCGGCAATACCGGCTCTCTGCGGTTTAAAACGCCCACCTCAGCCACACCGGCTCTCTGTGGTTTAAAGCGTTTTCTGTGCTGGAAACTGGAAAGGAGGAGAAATAATTATTGAATAAAAGAATTCTTAATCAATAACCATTAAAGAAATTAAAACTGGAAAAGAGGAGAAATAATTATTAAATAAGAAAAAAAATTCTTAATTAATAACTATTAAGGAAGTTAAAACTGGAAAGGAGGAAAAGTAATTATTAAAAAGAATTATTAACTAATAAGAGTGGAAAAAAAAGGGGGGAAAAAAGAGAACAAAAAATCCATTACACAAAATATACCGAGGGTCGAGGTCTAACGATCCCAACTCGGTAACACCGGCTCTCTGCGGTTTAAAACGCCCACCTCAGCCACACCGGCTCTCTGTGGTTTAAAGCGCTTTCTGTGCTGGAAACTGGAAAGGAGAAGAAATAATTATTAAAGAGGAAAAAGAATTCTTAATTGATAACTATTAAAGAAGGAAAAGAATTATTAATTGAAAACTCCCCCGACGTTTCGCCAATACCTGTGGCTTTTTCAAGGAGGTTTTTCAGAAATGATTCTTAATTTACTAAACATTTATACCTGGGTGAGAGAGGTGACAGAGAGAGAGAGAGAAGATAAAGTGTTTTCAGAGTGAGAGCACAGGGTGTGCTTAGGTGTTAAAGTGTTAATGGCTACCCTCCATGTATTTCTGTTCCTGCGTTCCTTTAATGGCTATCCTGTGAAACCCTTGGTTCTTTTGTCAGCAGAAATGCCCTGTCTGTTTAAACCGGTGTTATTTCTGTTTAAAACCGGTGTTACTTCCACTATCTAGGGAACAAGTCATTTAGCTCGTCTCAGGTATTTACTACGCATTGTTTGCATGGAGATTTAAATTAAATTAAATTATACTCTCTCCGGTTCCCCCTAGTGGTATTAAAAGTTTCAGCTTTAAGTTTGTTTCAAAAAAGGAATCCTATGGCCTATTCCAGCTATTGTGAAAAAATTAGATAGGTTATGCTACTTAAAAATAGGTGGCTTTGTTAAAAAAATCTAACCTGCGTTTTTTTGGGGGGGGGAAAAAGGAAGGTAAGGGATTCTGTTGTTGCCTCGGACTTCCCTGTGCTGGGAATGTCGGCCTGGGTACACATTCAATCCTAGCCCGCTCGTAATTTGTGATCCCACTTTTCTGGCAGCACGAATGATTCTCTCAAACTTTCTTTTGGAAAGTTGTACACAGTAGCAGCCACGTTCTTGGCTTATTTCCTGTGTTACACCTGTCTTGGTTTTATCATCGGGAAACACTCGTGGCACTTGCAGGGGTTAGGTTTTTTAAATTTCGGGGATCATTGGTACACATAGGCTTGTGTTTTCTTGCCCGTGCCCTGTGCTGGGCCTTGTCAAATTACGTTAGGGCTCATGAATGTGTTGAGGTTTTTTTTAAGAAAACAATATTGTTTTTTTTAAAAAATGAGGGAGAAATATTTTTTTGGGGGGGGGTTTTAGGGGGGGGAAAAAATTAGGCATACTTAGGGTTCTTGTTTTAGGGTTAGGGTAAGTTTTTTAGGGGTTAGCGGTTAGTAATTAGGAGTTATTTTCGGTGCTATTGAAATTGTGGTTACTTGGGGTGTTATTGTAAGGTGGGGTTCGGTTAGTTGGGGTGTGGTAGGGGGATGGGTGGGGGTGGGGTGTGTGTAGAGGGGGTGGGTTTCTACCCATTCTGATAATATGTTGTCTAGCCCTATCTGCTGTTGAGATTCTAAATTTATGTTTAAGGGCCTTCCTTGCCCAGGAGGTTGCCACTGTGAGGGCTTCCTCCACTCGATCAATCTGTCCTATTGATATAATCTCATTGTTTAATTGAATTACACTATCTTCATAATGTTTGATTAGGGTATTGCGGGTCTCTTTTGCCCACCTCTCTGCATTCCTGTTTAATTTGCAGAGGGTCTCTTTTGAAGGCATAGCCGGTTTAATAAATTCTGTTAATTTCTCTACTTGGTTCCGAATTCCCTTCGGGGGGGTGTCTTTATTCTTTAGAATAATTAAATGATGGTATGTCTGCATCAATCTAAAAAAGGCCCTCACTGTCCTTGTGAATGTGTCCTGGTGTGTGTTATTTTGAGACCCACCCAAGTCACTCAGATACGTTCGGTTACATTTCTGTAACTTGCATTAAGTCCGTATCATGTTGTGAGAAATGAGTGGGGTGTGGAAAGATGTATAAAGGAGAGAGAGGTAAGCTTACTCCGGGGGGTTCGGGTCTTTGCTAGGAACCTTGATTGGGTTATCCGAGGATCCCGGTTCCGCGGCCTACTCTCGTGGCTTTCGACTTTCCCCTGCCCGGGTAGCTGGAAAAGAGGCTAAACAAAAGGGGTGGGGTTAAGGGGAAAAAAAGCTAAACAAAGGGGGTGGGTTTAAGCGGAAAAAAAATAAAGAGTGAAAAAAAAGTAATTATTAAGGAGGAAAAAGAATTATTAATTGATGACAGAGTGGAAAAAAAAGGAGAAGGAAAACCAGAAATCCACTACACAAAATATACCGAGGGTCGAGGTCTAACGATCCCAACTCGGCAATACCGGCTCTCTGCGGTTTAAAACGCCCACCTCAGCCACACCGGCTCTCTGTGGTTTAAAGCGTTTTCTGTGCTGGAAACTGGAAAGGAGGAGAAATAATTATTGAATAAAAGAATTCTTAATCAATAACCATTAAAGAAATTAAAACTGGAAAAGAGGAGAAATAATTATTAAATAAGAAAAAAAATTCTTAATTAATAACTATTAAGGAAGTTAAAACTGGAAAGGAGGAAAAGTAATTATTAAAAAGAATTATTAACTAATAAGAGTGGAAAAAAAAGGGGGGAAAAAAGAGAACAAAAAATCCATTACACAAAATATACCGAGGGTCGAGGTCTAACGATCCCAACTCGGTAACACCGGCTCTCTGCGGTTTAAAACGCCCACCTCAGCCACACCGGCTCTCTGTGGTTTAAAGCGCTTTCTGTGCTGGAAACTGGAAAGGAGAAGAAATAATTATTAAAGAGGAAAAAGAATTCTTAATTGATAACTATTAAAGAAGGAAAAGAATTATTAATTGAAAACTCCCCCGACGTTTCGCCAATACCTGTGGCTTTTTCAAGGAGGTTTTTCAGAAATGATTCTTAATTTACTAAACATTTATACCTGGGTGAGAGAGGTGACAGAGAGAGAGAGAGAAGATAAAGTGTTTTCAGAGTGAGAGCACAGGGTGTGCTTAGGTGTTAAAGTGTTAATGGCTACCCTCCATGTATTTCTGTTCCTGCGTTCCTTTAATGGCTATCCTGTGAAACCCTTGGTTCTTTTGTCAGCAGAAATGCCCTGTCTGTTTAAACCGGTGTTATTTCTGTTTAAAACCGGTGTTACTTCCACTATCTAGGGAACAAGTCATTTAGCTCGTCTCAGGTATTTACTACGCATTGTTTGCATGGAGATTTAAATTAAATTAAATTATACTCTCTCCGGTTCCCCCTAGTGGTATTAAAAGTTTCAGCTTTAAGTTTGTTTCAAAAAAGGAATCCTATGGCCTATTCCAGCTATTGTGAAAAAATTAGATAGGTTATGCTACTTAAAAATAGGTGGCTTTGTTAAAAAAATCTAACCTGCGTTTTTTTGGGGGGGGGAAAAAGGAAGGTAAGGGATTCTGTTGTTGCCTCGGACTTCCCTGTGCTGGGAATGTCGGCCTGGGTACACATTCAATCCTAGCCCGCTCGTAATTTGTGATCCCACTTTTCTGGCAGCACGAATGATTCTCTCAAACTTTCTTTTGGAAAGTTGTACACAGTAGCAGCCACGTTCTTGGCTTATTTCCTGTGTTACACCTGTCTTGGTTTTATCATCGGGAAACACTCGTGGCACTTGCAGGGGTTAGGTTTTTTAAATTTCGGGGATCATTGGTACACATAGGCTTGTGTTTTCTTGCCCGTGCCCTGTGCTGGGCCTTGTCAAATTACGTTAGGGCTCATGAATGTGTTGAGGTTTTTTTTAAGAAAACAATATTGTTTTTTTTAAAAAATGAGGGAGAAATATTTTTTTGGGGGGGGGTTTTAGGGGGGGGAAAAAATTAGGCATACTTAGGGTTCTTGTTTTAGGGTTAGGGTAAGTTTTTTAGGGGTTAGCGGTTAGTAATTAGGAGTTATTTTCGGTGCTATTGAAATTGTGGTTACTTGGGGTGTTATTGTAAGGTGGGATTCGGTTAGTTGGGGTGTGGTAGGGGGATGGGTGGGGGTGGGGTGTGTGTAGAGGGGGTGGGTTTCTACCCATTCTGATAATATGTTGTCTAGCCCTATCTGCTGTTGAGATTCTAAATTTATGTTTAAGGGCCTTCCTTGCCCAGGAGGTTGCCACTGTGAGGGCTTCCTCCACTCGATCAATCTGTCCTATTGATATAATCTCATTGTTTAATTGAATTACACTATCTTCATAATGTTTGATTAGGGTATTGCGGGTCTCTTTTGCCCACCTCTCTGCATTCCTGTTTAATTTGCAGAGGGTCTCTTTTGAAGGCATAGCCGGTTTAATAAATTCTGTTAATTTCTCTACTTGGTTCCGAATTCCCTTCGGGGGGGTGTCTTTATTCTTTAGAATAATTAAATGATGGTATGTCTGCATCAATCTAAAAAAGGCCCTCACTGTCCTTGTGAATGTGTCCTGGTGTGTGTTATTTTGAGACCCACCCAAGTCACTCAGATACGTTCGGTTACATTTCTGTAACTTGCATTAAGTCCGTATCATGTTGTGAGAAATGAGTGGGGTGTGGAAAGATGTATAAAGGAGAGAGAGGTAAGCTTACTCCGGGGGGTTCGGGTCTTTGCTAGGAACCTTGATTGGGTTATCCGAGGATCCCGGTTCCGCGGCCTACTCTCGTGGCTTTCGACTTTCCCCTGCCCGGGTAGCTGGAAAAGAGGCTAAACAAAAGGGGTGGGGTTAAGGGGAAAAAAAGCTAAACAAAGGGGGTGGGTTTAAGCGGAAAAAAAATAAAGAGTGAAAAAAAAGTAATTATTAAGGAGGAAAAAGAATTATTAATTGATGACAGAGT
>JAYJKW010000478.1:0-14148 GCA_035084275.1 Hydrolagus colliei | reverse complement strand
CTTCCTCACGGTGAGAATGGGCCTAATACAAGCTTGGTTTTGACCTACATAGAGATGCTATCTACCCTGGCTCACATGCTCAGTCTAATCTCTAGACAGCTGACCCATCTACAATGGGCAGCTTAATATAGAAGTGCAGTGATCAGTGGAAAGTTACACAGCACCTCCCTGAGCACCTCCCCCTTGTAGCATCGCAGAATGTTTCAGCAGAGAAACAGGACTTTTGTTTTATCTGCGTTGGTGTTTATCTTCTCCATAAACTAATCCATCTAATCCCACCTTCCTGCCTGTTCCCCAAACCCTTTCCTACATCTTGTCAAGCACTCAGGGACGCCGCCCTGCCTGAGGGCTGCTTTACCATAGAATCATAGAATGATAGAATTTTACGGCAAAAAAGAGGCCATTCGGCCCATCTAGTCTGTGCCGGTTCTTTGAAAAGAGCAAGTTAATCCCACTGCCCCGCGCTCTCCCCATAACCTAACAGACCTGTTCTCACTAAATAAAGATCTAATTCTCTTTTAAAAGCTGTTATCGAATCGGCCTCCACCACCTTTTCAGGCAATGCATTCCTATGGAAATGCAAATTGTTGTTGTTGTTATTATTGTTGCCTTCAACCATTGTTACGTCCTCCTGACGTGAAACGCGCTATACAAGTATAATTTGTTGTTGTCGTTGCATCGATCTGATTCCTTTTAATCTGATTGATCGATTCTGCTTCTCTCAAAATGTTCAATTGTCTGTCACAAACCATAGTTGAGACAGTATCTGTCTGTTGTCTGGGACCCAACCCTGTGGGAAAGGCACTGTTTAAATGCAAGTTGTTGTTGCCACAGATATGGAGATAAACACTATGCAAGGGTTATTATTATTATTAAGCACCAGCACAGGCTTGATGGTAATAATAAAATTAATAATCCTTGTATTTGATAAAGTGTCTTGTCACGCCTTTTCGATGTCTCAAAACACTTCACAGAATATACTGTAAAGTGAATCGACTGTACGTTTTAGGGCATAACCGGCAGCCCATTGCAGTATCCCACAAACAGCTGTGGATTAAATGACAAAATTATTATTATTATTTTTGAAGGAATGATTTACCTACTTACTGCTAGGTAAACAGAGGTGTGTGAAGTAAGGAAACGTGACCAACATTTCGCTCATGCCCAAGTCCCCTCTTGCTTGCAAGGTGAATGCTCTAACCACAGGACACCACAGCAAAGTGCTCCTAAGCGCTTCACGGAATATACTGTGGGCAAAACAAGGTGAATAGCTTGTGCCTGTGCTGGAACATTGTTTCCTAGCAACGGGTCCTAATTGCTTGGTTTCTGCTGTGTGTTCTATTTGTCACAAATTGTCCCCCTCTCCCCCCCTTCAGAAGCTATCCTGTTCTCTTTGTCTTTAGTGAGTCCATCACCAGTAGCAGAGGAGAGCAGTAAAGTTATATCCAGTGTTTGAGGCAGCAGAGCAGAGAGTGTGGTCACTTTCATTCTTATCACCTCCACCCAACACCATCTTCCTGGTGTCAGATGTGGGATGAAGCCCTGTGTTGTGTGTAGCAATGGGGAGAGAGACAGCTGCATTGTTGGGGAGACAGCTGAATTGTTGGAGAGACATCCATTGATGTGACATCCATTGCTACAATTAACAATTAAAATGAACAACATTCAGCAACACTCCCCACCCAACCACCCTCCTCCCCTCCTCCTTGTCCCCCGAATCTCCGCTCCACCATCGGTGGCCTTCAGCCACTACGCCCCGAGTCCCTGGAACTCCCTTCCTCACTCCCTTTACCTCCTTCAGTCTCGGTAAAGACCTCTCGACCGTGCTGGTCCACTTTCCCCCCCCTCCCCCCCCCCCCCCCCCCCCCCCCCCCCCCCCCCCCTCCACCCCCCCCCCCCCCCCGTGCCACACCTGCCTACCCCGTTCCACCCACAAAAGAGCTACAGCCGTCACTTCAGTATATCTGTGAGCGCTTGAGACATCCAGAAGACACGATAAGGTGCTGTATCAAATGAAAATATTTTTATTTTTGTTTTTTGAAGAATGAGGGAGTTCTCTCTCCCGGTTTCCTGGCCGGCAATCTATAGTTAACTAGTCATTCACCTTCTTGGCTGCGTGTGGGACGTTGCTCTGCAAATTGGCTGCCGTGCTTTCACCTACAAAGTGCAATTCACAGGAACAAAAGAAACTCGAGCATTTGAGATCTTTCAAAGTGATAAGGCCTTCTGTCAAATAGAGGGATGAGAGAGATAAGGAGGTACCAGGGAGTGGATGGATTTGCAGGTCAGAGCGAAGACCTTGAAATCGATCCATAGGGAGCCAGGCTTTGTCCATTCCTAAAGCTGTAAATAGCTAAGAGATAAGTTGGGAACACTTTTTTCAGCAATGGGAAAGTTATGACATTGAATGTTGAATTTGTCACCCCTAGAGCAACTGTATTTCTTGTTTCTCTAACAACCTGGCGTGGAATACTTTGACCCATTTTCTTCTTTTGTGCTGCAGACTTTCATTCATATACCTGTACAGAAGACTTAATCATGTTTAAATTTAAAAGCTGTGTAATATTGGGTCTGACTAATGTCTTGTTACATAGGTGCAGTCCTGTAGCTCATGGTTAGAGCACTTGCCTCACAAGCAAGAGCGCCTGGGTTCAATTCCCGACAGGGTGAAGGTCTAGCTTCCTCTTGAATCCACCTCCACTATCTCAATCAACAACCACTTCAGGAAGTGAGTTCCACAATCTCACTTTGTGAAGTAATTCTTCCTACTTGTATACAGCATTTGGTTTAATAAATATCTTGGCCATCTGAATATTTCTGACTCAAACTCAATCCCTAAATGGGTCAGGACTTTTGCTGGTGGAAGAGGGCAAGAGGTATCTGATGTCTTCATTATGTAACTTTCTGCTGATCCTTCCGTCAATGTTTCAGTTCTCATTTGCAAAAGGTTCGCTTACGTGAAGTCAATAGACTGAAATAGCATTTTTTATGGCAGTTTTGTTATAGCAAACAGCCCCACAAGGGTTTATTTTACAAGGTCTTCGATCATAAGAAAGAGTAGGGGGAATGGGATTAGAGTAGAGAGCTCCGTTGAGGGAGTGAGCTCAATAGTATGGAATTTTACAGCACACAAGGAGGCCATTTGCTCTTGTCGCAGACACTGAAGGCTATCCTGCTTTGTTGCTGGTATAAAATACAATACGTTCAGGAAACTCTGAAGCAGCAATATACAAATTATTTGTTGAAAGCAAACTGACACACATTGCTTTGTCCCTAAACCATCACCCAGTGAGAGCTGCTAACATTGAATGACTGAAATAACAGAGCAGGGATCTGTAGGAAACCATAGCCTTTTCAGTATTGAAGCCAAGCTTGTGAATTCAGTGCAGCTGGCAGACATTTCTTCTGGCTGACCGTGTAGACCTGTTCTCTGATAGGAACACTTTGATTTTGGCATCTAGGTTCCTTATTAAATGATTATTGACACTGGGAGAAACTTCCTTTCCTCCCTCCTAACCCACTCTCTGGAATTATTTATCTAGCCAGAACCCGGTGGTTAGTCGATTGGCGGATCACTTCTCTGTGGGTAAAAATACCTTAAAAAATAATAATTTTGTCACTTATCCATGACTGTTTGTGGGACACTGCTGAATGCAATTGGCTGCTGTGATTTGGCCACAAAATATGGTCAATTTACTTTACAGTAAATTCCTTGAAGTGTTATGAGATGTCACAAAGATGTGATTATTAAATAGAAGGATTATTATTTATTATAAATTGTCTTTTGTTGGAATACTGAACCTATCCCCTTATTCTGCTGTCTTGATGCACCTGAATGTATTGTTCTGGGTTATACTTTCTCAATCCTCTTTAAAATTGTGTGTTTCAGTTGAATACGGAGGAGCCCTGGTCTGTCTAATCACTGCTCAGAGCTCATTCCTCTAACACTTGGCATCAGTCTCAGCCCTGTCAAGACTGGAGTCTTTAGGAACAGATGGTAAAATGCAATGTTTGCAACCAGATGTGAAAATTAGCACTCAAATCTGCTCTGATAGGGGACATTTTTCAACGTGTTGTGCTAAAGTGGAGGCAGTCTTTTGACAACCTTCTCCACCCCATATCATAAAATAATCCAGGATTTGCTTTGAAGTGACCTTGAAAACCAAAAAAGTCAGAAGCTAATCGCAATTCATGTCTGATGACTAATGAGCACATGAAAGCCTTTACTCTTGCTCTAGCCCAATATATATTACATCTAGCAATAATTCTAGGGTTTATGTAGCTTTTTATGTGGACAGTGTACCAAATATGTGTAGGTTCCTAGCTCTTGTTCCTAATAAATTGGCCATTTAAAGGCAGCATACCCTTCCTTGCAATAAAAGTTGGTATGAAAACAAAGCTGATGTTTGACAATTACAATAAACTAAATTTTGCACATCTCAATGGTAGACAACAGTAATAATAATCCTTGCAGCCAGTCTCCCACAAACAGACATGGAGTAAATGATCAATTGTATTTAGGGATTGTTGGTCAGGTCACTAGGAAAGAGAAACTCCCTTTTCTTTTCGAATATCAAAGTGGGAGCTTTGACATCCACCTGAACAGAGAGACTGGACCTCAGTTTTACTGCGTCATCCGAAGGGCGGCAATTCTGACAACTCCCCCAGCACTCCATTGCAGCACCAGCGCAGATTATGATTTCAAGTGCTGATGTGGGACTTTAAACCTACAACCTTCTTATTCAGAGGCGAGTGTGTTACCTCTGAGCCACGCTGACACATGAGATGTCAATAGGTGGTGATCTATGGCAGTGCTGTGTGTCAGTTTTTGCTCAGTTGGGAGCACTCTCATCTCTGAATCAGAAGGATTGTGGGATCTATGATTTCTATGGGAGTTTGAGTTTACGGTGAGGAGGTTGACATTTCAAGGCAGTGTTGTATTGTCGGAGGTGCCGTTCTTCAGATTAAATGTTTAACCCAGGGTGCCTCTCTGCCAGACCAAGGGTGTGCAAAGATCCTGTGGCAAGATTCAAAATGTGAAGGGAGTTTCTCCTGGTCAATACACCGTACAGGAAAACATAATAATAATCTGGTCACTCAATCCACGACTGTTGGTGAAATCCTGCTGTGTGAATTGCCTGCCATGTTTCACCTGCAAATAATCAATTCACATTACAGTACATTCTTGTGAAGTGCTTTGAAAATGTGATCAGCTGCCATATCAAATTCAAGGTTTATATTATGATTATAACTGCAAATATTATTTAAGAGAGAAGGATGTTTTAGCTTTTGATGCTGAAACTGGTTCTGATGTGCGTTGCCAAAAGCCATCCTTGTGGCGACTGTGCCCAGAATGAGATTGGTTCGTGGTGAGGAGAAGAGATATCCATTACAATGAAGTGGCATTTTAAGGCAATGGGAACTCTTCATAGACTATCAGCACAGAATTTCCTTGGACCAAAGCATTACTGATCTGTAATAAGGTCTGTAATAAGAACACAAGAATAAGGAGCAGGAGTAGGCCATGCAGCTCCTCGAGCCTGCCCTACCATTCAATAAAATCATGGCTGATCTTCTAATCTAACTCTACCTGCCTCCCTTATTCCCATATTCCTTAATCCCATTTTACATAAGAAATCTATCAAAAAATCCAACAGGTTCCTTTGCTTCTCTGTGTTGTTTCTGTGTGTGCTATTGTGTGAGTTAGTATTTTTCCATGTTCATTATTGTCAGATAATGTCTCTTAATCATTGGAAATCAATGCACTTTTTATCCAATTTGTACACAGATGCTCCACTTTTCCACTTAATTGCAAATATACTGAAGGCTTTTTTTTTAACATAACAACATAACGGTGGATGTGTTGAGAGGAACCTTTGGCTCACTCCTCAGAGATGTAGATGGCGTTCTGTCTGAAGAAGACATTGCATTTCTATAATGACTTTAATGTTGAAATATCACAAAGTGCTTCATGGTAATGATAATAGCCATCATCATTACATCCATCTCCACTCACTTAAAACTCAAACCTGGATACTCGAGCGCAGATGGCAGATATCTGGCCTCATGGTTCACCCCAGCTGTGGCTTGAGCTCCTCCAAATCTACCACATCTCCCACTCACAGGCCAAAACTGACTTGTACTCCCAAATCATCTGGAGACCAAAAACAACCCAAAGACACTGTTTTTCCACCATCCATCTTCTCCTCAGTGAATCCTCTCAAGCTCCCTCTATCCTCACATTAAACACCAAGTGCGATGAGATCATAGACTTCTTCGTCTCAAAAGTTTCAAACATCGGCCTGGTTTAAAACATTGGCCTCCCCCCATGTCCCCTTCCACCCCACCCAGACCAGCCACACCGCCTTCTCCCTCCGCCACGGCTCCTACCATTCTCCCCTCCTTACACTCCTTTGCTCCACTTCTCCCTCTCAACCACAATCACCTGGATGAAGTTCACTATCTTCTATAGTAAATTGGTCATTTCAATCCACCACTGCTTGTGGGACGCTGCTGTGTGCAATTGGCTTCCGCGTTTTTCCCACAAATATACAGTCAATTCACTGTACAGTATATTCTGTGAAGCGCTTTGAGACGTCTAGAAGACGTGAAAAGCGTCATATCAAATGCAAGGATTATTATTATTATTTGCTGCCATGACCCCTTGTCCACCCAGCCCTTGGTCACTCAACCCCCCTTCTCTCCCCATACTGCCGACATGGTCAACCAGTCAGGCTCTCTCCTCAGGCTCTGTTCACTCCCCCCAAGAAATTTTGTTTTTATACCCCTTCTCAAAAATCCCCCCCTCAATCCATCTAATCTCTTCCACTACCGTCCAACCTACCCTTCCTTGCTGGAAGTCCTGGAACACATTGTTGCAGGTCACCTTCAGTCACATCTCTCCCTCCACTCCCTCCTCAAGCCCCTGCAGTCTGGTTTTCACCCTGATTGCCCACAGCATAGAGACAGTGCTTATAAAACTCATTCATTATACTCTCTCTATCTATAACCAGGGCTCCCTATGCCTCCTCATCCTCCTCTCTCTGTCGCATTCAACACAGTCGACCACACCATCCTCCTCCACTGCCTCTCCTCCCTCATCCACCTTAGTGGGACCGTAGTCACATGGTTCAACTCCTACTTAACCAATCGCCTCCACTTTATCTCAGCAGATGTTTCTCTTCTTGTCCCGCTCGGGCACCTGTGTGAGACTCCAGGGATCCTTCCTTGGCTCCTTCTTTTCCTCATCTATCTTCTCCCTCAGGGTGATGTCACCCACAGATAGCTTCTACATGTATACGGATGACACACAAATTATTTTATTTGGGGGATTGTTGGTCAGGACACCAGGAGAGAGAAACACGCTTCGAATAGTACTAATGGCCACCTGAACATGCTATGTTCCATGTTAATAATAATTGTTTAATGTTAATAATAATAATCCTTGCATTTGATATAGCATCTTATCATGTCTTAGAGACATCCCAAAACATTTCACGGTATATATTGTAACGCTTAGTGACTATATTTTGTGGCAAAATGTGGCCACCAATTGTGCACAGCAATGCCCACAAACAGTCGTAGACTGAGTGACCAAATATATTTTTTTGTTAATTAATCTTGAAGGGATTCTTATCCCTGGATAAACAGTTCACCAATCGACAAATCGACTTGTTCCTACTTATTGCCTCAGAAATGTGTTGCGTTAGCAAATTTTCCTCAGGTTTCTTCATTACTACATTAATAGAGTTATTATTAATAAGGAGAAATTCAACTTTGATCATCATTTACTCAATTTTCTTACCATCTCAGAATGTACAGAATTTGACAAACACAGCTTTAACCTTGAAGCCAGTTTTCTCAATGTTTCTCCTACAAGTTGCAGAAAACTGATTTCAACGACGCGACTGAATTTATATATTTACCACAGTGTGAAATAGACACAGAAATACTGAGTAAATATAAACCTGGATGGGCGGGTAATGACCGTAGGCAAATGAGGTGGAGATTTTGTCAAAATCCCTCAAATTGCCATGAGACGAATGAGCAATTGATTTGGATGAACATTGACTAGGACAGTGGGAAGGTTTAGAGGATTATTATGGTATTGATAGATACACATATGCATGGTCCCATCTTGGGTCCCAACACCAAACCCAGCGTATTTCACATTGGGAGGATGTCCCAAGGTGCTGAATAGTCACAGATTCGGACCCCAGCCAGAGGTTGGGTTCAGGAGGGTTGGAGGGCAGAGGGGGTAGGAGTGTGACCGAAGGCGCGGTCGAAGAGATATGCTTTGAAGGGGGCAAGGGTGGGAGCGAGGTGAGGGGAATGACATGGGATGGAGTTCCAAAGGATAAGGGCAGCGAAGCTGAAGATGACTCAGTGGGGACCTTGTAAAGATCTACAAGATTTTAAACAGGATTAAAAACTAAACGCAAGTTTAAACTTTAGAAAGCCATAGGAGAGTAGAACAAGAGGTCACGGGTTTAGCGCTTTAAAGGGGCAATTTGAGGACAGATAACAGTGTTTCTTTACCGAGAGGGTAATGAATGATTGGAACAGGGTTCCCAGGAAAGGTAGTTGAGGCCAGGACACTGGGACTCGTTTAAAAAACAGCTTTCTTCATCAGTCCTTCATCTTTCTGGGTAGGTTCACAGAGCGAAAGTCAGCCTGAGCCCAGCTCTGGGTAATGTCTGTCTTAATATCTTTGTATTCTACATGAAGACTGTCTGAAACCAGAAGCGAATAATATTGGATCATAACTGGCAATCTGTCAGCTCAGATAGTTCCAATAAAACCTCCTCACTTCTCCTTTTTTTAAAAAAAAAGAGGTTGGGAGGAGGATTTACAAGATAACAACTCACCAGAGAGGAATCAGACATCTCGTGCAAGAAAGAAACAAAAAATCTGATTGAAATACTAAGTGAAATTTTTAAGAGGTCTCACAAATTATTCAGAATGAATTTATTAAATTTTAAAAACTGAAGCCAACCTTTCTGCTTCCCTTCCCCCTCCCCCAACTTCCCCCATACAATAACTTACACAAGTGTTGGATGTACATACACTATCACACATACCCACACAAATATAAACACACACACACAAACAACATACATATGCACAGTAACACACCCATAGACACACACACATAAACATCACAGACACAAATATACAGATGCACACCAACACAGAGATACACTCAATAAATACATTAATTTGGCTTAAGGGTATTGACAATTGTCATTGCTGTTTCTGGTCACAGTGAGAACAAAGTCATGAATCAAATATTCTGTCGGGGAGTTGGGCAGAGCTTAATACCTCAGCTTCAAGTCACATTGTTCCATTCTCCTTTGCAGTATATTCTGTGAAATGCTTTGAGATGTCTCAACAATATGAGAGGCGCTATCTCGTATGCAAAGATTATTATTATTATTAGAAGTTTGGTGTAGATGTGCCACGCCCTTTAAAAAATACCACAATTTCTAACCAATTCAGGAAAACTTTCTGTAGTTATAATAATTCTTACACTCAGTACAGTGCCTATCACTGCAGAAAGATTCCCAAAATGCTTCTCAGGATATAAATGCAGTGACTGTGTTTTTTTGTGAGTGAACATGTTTGCAAATTTGTACACAGTAACGTCCTGCAAAAAAAAAACATTTGATCTGTACAGTCGATTGTTGGCCATTATCCAATCTGTTATAATAATACTCCTTGCATTTAATTTAGTGCCTGAGCACATCTTTTAAGGGTCTCAAAGCACTTCAAAGAATATACTGTTAAGTGATTTGAATGTATATTTTGTAGGTGAAATGTGGCAGCCAATTGCGCTCAGCAGTATCTCACAAACATTCTTGGATCGAATGACCAAAGCTTTGTAATTTTTTTCACTGGTTGGTGAGTCTGTACCTGGAGGACTTTCAATTTCCAACCATGGCCAGGAATAAAACAGCAAGGTTGAGATTTTAAAAAATCAGAACAGTCACTGGGAGTTACATTCGACACAGGCTGCCTGAGCCAAAACACCGGTTGAAGGAGAATTCACAAAAGCTTTCAATTGAAATTGGACAAATATTTCATAAGAAAAAATATAAAATTGTGTGGGGGAATGTGTGGGCAGGTGTGAGGGAATGGCAGCCCAGCTCTTTCAGAGAGATGTCATCCACACAATGGACTGAATGGCTTCCCATCACGGTAACATTGTTTGACTGTATTCCATTCTAACAAGTACCTCCATTAATAACAAACCTTCCATTTGATACAGCGACATCGAGGCGTCTCAAAGCGCATCACAGAATATACTGTAAAGTGAATTAACTGTATATTTTGTGAGTGAAACGTGGCAGTGAATTGCGCAAAGCAGTGACCCACAAACAGTTGCTCCTGGTAAAACGATTCATCAATCAGTTAACATTTGGCATCCTACTTACTGCAAGGTAAACAAAGGCGTGTGGAGTAAGGAAACTTGACCAACATTTTTCCCTCAATCCCTTTGCCTTACCTTGCCTCAATCCCTGACCCTACTTTCAAATTCCCACCTAATGACCTTTCATTTTAATGGTGTTTACAGTCACTTGCCCTGTGGCTCGATGTCAGACTCGCCACTGTCAAGCACTCTGGTTTGCAGCCCCATGTGAAACGGACTGTATCAATGTATAAATGCACGTTGTTGTTAAACGAATGAATGGTGCGGTTGACATACCGGGAATCAAACCCAGGTCTCTCGCTTGTGAGGGACCAGTGCTCCAACCACTGAGATCTAACTACCAAACTAGGTACCCATATCTCACTAGTTCTGGTTGGACTCGATCACCAAACGGATCAACTTCAAGATCCTCGCACTCATGTTCAAATCCACTCACTTCCTGGCACCTCCTACCTCTCTGAACTCCTCACTCTCCAGTCCACCACCGGCACTTCTGCTCGACTTGTTTTCTGCTCAGAGATGCTACGCTGCGTGGAAGCGCAAGTTGTTGTTGAGGAATATCAGATGTTTGATTGTACAGTTTCAGGTGAACGGGGAGCTGGAACGTAGATTTGCTCTGACTCTCATGAATTGCTATTTCTCCCTTCTCCCTCCAGCCTGATGCCTGTCAGTAGACCTGGGAAGCCTGTTGGGTGTCGTGCTTGGATATTGGTTGCCATGTTCCACCTCGCCATGGATTTTTCTTCTTGTGAGACGACAGTTCAGGGTCAGAGACTGGGTCAGGGCGCGGGGTCTCTAAGGGGTCCTGCAGCCCGTCACAGAACCCCCAGCGCCCGGCCCCACTGGGAGTATAAACGTGCCGATCTCGGGAGATTTACAAAATGGTGGTGGCTCCGCGCATTGCACTCTGAGCCCAATCCCTCCCAAGCGAAGCCGGGCGACTCAGTGGGAGCAAGGAGCAAACGTCCAGCCGTCGCATGCCCGCACTGTCAGTCCGGACATTCGGCTTCTCGTCCAGCTGGCCCCCCAGCCACCGGCCAGAGCAGGCAGCTACTCAAGCTGGGCTTGCTGAGGAGGGCGAGGAGGCAGACCCAGGGGACACGGGTCGGTAACTCAGTGACACAGACGCCCACCTGTACTGTGAATGACAGCGAGGGACGGGTCACCGTGATGTCCTGCGCAATCGATTGGGGTCCCACCCGCCCGGATTATTCCAGTGAGTCCAGTGTCCTACCTGGGGAGCACAGCGCCCAGCCCCCCACCACCACTGTGGCTCTGCTCACCTCGACCAGGACAGCCCCCCGATCAACCATCACCGTACGAGCCACGGCCACCGCTATGCAAACCACCACAGGAGCCCCCCGGACCACCAGGTTAACGGGATCCCAGCCAGGGACTGTCAGCACAGCGAAGCCCAGGGACACCATCACCCCCAAGTCACACAGGGAGCCGGGCGAGGCAGCAGGTACCTGAACCATTAAACCACTCTCCATTCAATCATTTCACAACAAAAAATTACACAGTGTGTGAGGCGGCGTCGCAGAGCACTTGACACTGGCATAGTCCGATCCCAACAGGGAGAGGGGGGGTGGGGGGGAGGTGACCTTAAACATGATCAAAAACAAAGGTGTTTTAAGTGGTATTTGAAGAGCGAGGGAAGGAGGGAGGGAGGGAAGCGGAGAGAGTTCCAGAGATTCAGGGAACACATGAATCATTTAATCACATGAATCGCTTTGTTTTGACTGAATGGCTGCTTTTCAAAGAATTTACATTTAAGTTGCAGAAGAAAGGGAAAGGACTTGTGTTTTTATAACCCTAGCAGGTAATTACTGTTATGTGCAGTGACTGTATTGTTGCCAAGTACAAAAATCATTTTGCACACAGCAAGGAAGGAGCGTTAGCCTAACCTGGGGATTCAACACATAAACACCAATAATGTGAAGGATCAATTAACCATTGGGATAATTTCTGGTCAGAACATTGAGAGAACAATAACAAAATTACATTTGTATAGTGCCTTTTACGTTGGGAGGATGTCCGCTGGGCAGACTGGCGCTGAGCAGGCTGAGCTGGGGTAGGGATTGGGGGCAGTGGAGGGCAGGGGGGGAAGGAAGTTGATCAAGCAGAGGAGGGCCTTGAGATGGGTCTTGAAGGAGACGAGGGATGGGGCGAGTTGGAGGAACTACTGGATGGAGCTCCAGAGAGTGGGGGCAGATAAGCTGAAGGCCTGCCCACCGATGATGGGGAAGGGGACATGAATTAGGCTGGAGCCCGCTGAGCAGAAGGAGAACAGGGTGGAAGGGAGTTAAAAAGTTACAGAGGTAGATGGGAGTGAGGCCACGGAGGGCTTTTAAGGTGGGGACTAGCATCTTGACAGTTTAAAGCCTGCCACCGTACACAATAGAGTCCTGTAGCTTAGTGGTTATAGCACTTGTCTCGCAAGCATGAGGATAAAGGTTCAATTCCTGGGTAGAAATGTTGAGCAAGTTTCCTTGCTCCATATGCTTCTGTTTGCCTGGCAGCAAGTAGGAACCAGGTTGATGCTGGGTTCTCCCTCTCCGCTGCCTTGGAGTCCATTGAACTCCTCCCCCTCTGGCCCACCGCCTGCACTGATCCATCCTCCACTCTCGCTCTCCTCCACAACACACTCTCCACTAAACTCGATGCCCTTGCCCTCCTCACCTCCCGAACCACCTTGTACTCTTGAATCACACCCTGATTCACTAGCCATCTCCACTCGCTCAAGCACCAGGTGCTAAACACACATGGTGTCAAATCCAGTTTAACAGTCCACGAGCATATCTGACTGGACCATATGAAAACTTAATCCTCGTTGCCTTCTAGCTTTCTCTTTCCTCTCATCTCACTCTTTCAATGAGCCCCTCCAATTGGGCTTCTGTGCTGCCCAAAGCATGGAAATTGCTCTGGTCGAGGTCACTAATGATATCCTGACCATTTGTGACCAGGGCTCCCTCTGCCTCCTCAACCTATCGGCTGCCTTTGATACTATGGACCATTCAATATAACTCTAATCTCTCCTCCCACCTCAACCTTCAACGTTTTGTCCTTGACTGGTTTAGGTCCTATCTTTTACTCCATTTCCACTTTGTGTCTGCCAACGGTTTTTCTTCCAGCCCCCCCACCGTCTTGTGCAGGTTCAGGGCTCTGTCCTTGCTCCCCTCCTCTTCACACTGTTCATGCTCTCCCTCAGTTTCATCATCCGCAGATATGGGGTAAATTCCACATGTATGCGGATGATATCCAACTCTACCTTTCCTCTTCCACCCTCAACTCCAGGACTACTAGCAACCCGACTGCCTGCCTGTCTGACATCGAGTCCTGGATGAGAGACAACTTTCTCCGGTTAAATGTCCGCAAGACTGAGGCACTCCTGATTGGCTCGTGTCAGCGCCCCCACACCTCAGGCACTTGCAGCATCAGCATCCAAGGCTGCACTCTCCACCTCTCAAAGCCAGTTAGGAACCTGTGTGTCTTGTTTGACCTTGAACTGTCCTTCCTCCTCTACATCCGCGCCATGACCAATACAGCCTTCCACCACCTTCGCAACATCACCAGACTCCGCCACTGCCTCACCCCTTAGGCTGTCAAAACTCTTGTCCACACATTTGTCACTCCCTCCTCGTTGGCCTACCCGGCTCTTCCCTTCACAAGCTGTAGATCATCCAGAACTCTGCAGCTCGTGTCCTCTCCCGCGACCA
>JAYJKW010000523.1:0-15185 GCA_035084275.1 Hydrolagus colliei | reverse complement strand
GTTCTGAACAACACTAACAAGCTGCACTTCTCAGTGTCCACCTTAATATGCTCAACTGGTGTGATGAGCCACTCCTTTACTCCTATCTTTCTACTTCTCCACCAGCCTCGCTTAGCTTGACTGGCAGAGCATTAGTCAAACATTCCTATTTTCTCAAATTAACGTTTTACAAAACACATACCCCTTTACCCAGGCCTGTTTTGTCTGCCTTCTTGCTTACCCTGTGATAGCTAACCTGTGGGAAGACAAGGAGTATCTATATTGATGTCTTTATCTGAACATGCTTACTGTTCTCCGGCCTTCGCACTTATCATATCTACTACAGCTGGTGCCAACCTGACTATATTTAGTTATTTTACAGACTGGGCTGGTTTCTGCAATTTTAAGCCTTCTTAGTTTCAACCTTGATTTCTAATCTTATACCGCAGATTACACATATTGATTTAATAAATGTATAATAAAACTAACCATCCACTAAATCTAACAATCGATGTGTATAGCATCCCCACACTGTATGGATCTCTGTTTGTGTGTGTCTCTGAATCTCTCTCGGTCTATTTGTACACCTGTATACAAATCTATATTTACTGTTGTGTATGTCTGTTTATCTCCCACTGTATTTCTGCATAAATGACTCCCCCTCCCCCTCTGTTTCCAACGGCTGTGTGACGCTGTCTGTATGTGGGTCTCTGTGTGTGGAAATATAGAGGTGCTGGCTCACACCAGGCTTTTCCATGCCTCAGTGGTCCAGAGCAGACATTTAGTATGATTCGGGCCGTTGACATCCATTTTGAGGGTCTGTTTCTGTATTAAAAAAGAGTGTCGTTGGTAACGCCCTGTCTGTGGTTAAAAAGATGAACTGAACGCAACATGGTTTTACAGCTCAAGTTAACAGGATTTACACGAAGTCTAGATCCTCAACTGTCCGCTTTTCAGTGCCTTGAGACGTCATCCTGACGTGAAAGGCGTAACACACATGTAATTTTTTTGTTGTTGTTAAAACAAACCAGCCCAGTGTGAGCTGCTGCTGTGTGATTTGGGAATATTTGAAATTTTGCTTTCAAATGACAGGAAACCAGACCCCAGCGTCTGGTTTCCTGTCTTTCTGCACAAACAATCAGACAGAACAAGATGACGGGATTTTGTGGAGACTTGCAACTTCGTGATGAAATCACTCGCCTTATAACTGAGAGACGTGGATTCAATTCCAGGCAGAGTGAAACCATGGCCAAGTTTCCTTCACATGCCTGATCATAATCACTGAAAAATAAATTTGTTCATTATCAATACACAACTGGTTGTGGGGACACAAAAGTGCACAACAGTGCAGAAAGACAGGAAAACAGGCAGTGTGATAGCCAACCACAGACGACATGCAGAGCTGAACACACAGCTGACTACAGTCACAGCACGAGAGCAAAGAGCAAAGCAACATGAAAACCAAAAACAGATCAACTGTACCATAAACACACAACCACATCTCAAATTGGCTAATTTGTGCAACTGATAATCGAGCATTTGATGTCAATCCTGTTAACTTGAGCTGTAACATCATATAACAAGGAGTTCTTGCTTTCATCCACAATCAGGCCAATACCCACACCACTCAGAACTGCATCTTTATTAACAGAGAAACGGACCCAAAACATGGCTGTAAAAGGCCCGCAGTAAACAAGATATCTGCTCTAGGCCACTGAGGCCAGGGTATCGATTCTTAACAACTGTTATGAGAAAAGTAGGTTGTTATTTGGGGAGAACAAGATTGCAGGGCTACGGAGTGAAATTGGGCCAGCGCGGTGGAGTTGCATTGCTCTTTTCCGAGTCTGTGCAGATATGATCGGGAGGTGGTGGATGGTGGAGTACTCACTCCAAAGGGAGGGGGGGACTCCGTTTTTTCCAACAGAGGTAGGGTGGATGGATTTCCTCTCCAACAGATTTTCGATGTCATTTCCCACTAACGGGGGGAAGCGTTCTCTTTGTAACACGGTGGAGCTCCTCTCTGTGACGGGAGTGATGAGGAGATCCGCTCCCCCCAATGGGGTGGTGGGGAGTGGGGGGGATGTGCTACTCTCTCTCTCTAAGAGGGTGGGAAGTCCTGATGCTGTAGTCATGTCGAATTTTAAGGGTTGCTCTGGAACTGATGCATTGGCCATTGTGAATGCTCCCAGATCCCATATTCCTGCTGTAGCAAAGTAATTTATTGTTGTTGTGGTTGTTGTTATCATATCTTGAGGTGTCGCAAAATGCTTCAAAGAATATTATGTCAAGTCCAATAATTGCGTATTCTGTGATTGAAATATGTATGGCAGCTATTTTCTCACAACATTGTCCCTCATACGGTCGCTGACGTTTTTGATTTTTCTCCAGCTTGATTGTAAATCGAGTCTGTTACCAGAAATCATGTGACTGCTTTGCCTCCCAGGTTTACCAAATATGGTAATGCCGAGCTGTGCAAAGTTTCCACATATAAGTGAAAGTGCAGATAATATGGTTTGTGTCTCTATAAAGATGAGGTCTGTTTACTGAAGCTCACAAACAACTCACACTGTTTCCAAGGCAGTGATCAAGCCCAACAACCACGAACCCAGGTACGTAGACCTTCCTGTTACAAACGTATGCTTTTATCTATGTACTTATCTTACGCCTTGTTATATTTGAGCGTTACAAGTAATAAAATGCAGGCATCTGTACAATGTTTTGAGTTTCAGCAAGCGACAGTGCTCAGGCGAATCGAGCTGTTAACTGGTTACCCTCATACTCACTTTCAAATACATCCAACGGCGAGTCTCATTCCAACTCTCCGATCTCCTAACCCCTTATCAGCCTCTCAGCTCCTTCGTATCAGTAGATACCGGCCTGGTCCAGATCTCCTGCATTTCATGCCCACTATTGGTGTTCAGGCATTCACTGCCTCCAAACTATGGAGTAATGTTTCGCAATACATTCATCTCCTTGCTCCCTGCCCTATCATATAGCACCACTGTGCGATCCGACAGCCTCCCAATCTCAACCTCCTCACAACCCTGTACTTCAGCCTCCTAACACCAAAGTTTTTTCGGATCCAAAAATCCTTAACTGCGCCGCTCCACTTGATGTCATTTTGATGTGAATAGCGCTATGCAAGTGTCATTTAGTGATGTTTCTTGTAGTCAGAGTTCCCGGATGATAGATGCTCTCGATCCCCTCTATCTGAGCTCCGAAATACTCCTGACTTGATTAGGCGTTGCATAATCCCAGTACAGGAATTGTTGTAACCACTTTCTGAATAATAATAATCATGGATTTAGGGGTTATTTACTGAAGCAGAGGGGAGATGAGACGAATTTGTTTCCCTCATCGAGTTGTTCGAATCTGAAAAGCATTGCCGGAAAAAGTGGTGAATGCGGATGCGAAAACAAATTTTATAAGAAAGGTAGACATTTATTTGGAGAAGATGGGTTTGCGCGGTTATCGGGAGAGAGCTGGGGAGTGGGATTGAGTTACTCTGTTTAAAGAGCCGACACACACTCGATGGGCTCAATGGCCTGCTTTTGTGCAGTAAGATTTAACAGAGCAGATGTGAGTGTACCTGGGTGACATCCGTGAGAAGCACTGTTTGTGAATTGAGAGGAGCAAGAACATCAAAATTATTCTAGGGGCATTTGAGGAGAGTGACCGCGGATGTTTTGTTACTATGGAATGAAGCCCAAAAGGGAGGAATTTAGATGATTCCAAGAATTCGGAGTTGGAGCTGGGAGAGGAGGTGCGGAGACTTTGTCTCCTACGGAGGTAGGAGACAAAGGATGGTTGCATGGAGTTGGACAGAGGGATTGCGGAGTTAACTGAGTGCAAGTTATGAATGCAGATGGCTTCATCAGTGATGATGAGGTCAGAGACACTGAGGCTGCGGGTGATGACCGGATGAAGCGAGTGGCCATGATTGTTGGTGGCAGCGTGGCTGTGCAACGAGCAGTTGTGAAAGAGTGTGAGAGGGAGTGGAAGGTTCCCATGGAGTAAAGGGATTGGCCTAGGGTAACCATGATATGAACGCCACACCAGCACCACAGTGCATACTGATATGATCTACCAGTTTCTGCTGTGCAGGTAAGACACTGTATGTGTTTTCACGGTTTAGACAATACTACATGGTTTTGGAACTCAAATTAGTAGCGATGTGGGACATCATCCCGACGTGTAGGGCGATATACAAATGTAAGTTTGTTGTTCTTTGTAACAGCATTTGCATTTTGTACCGTCCGATTGTCAGTGAGCAAACCTGCCCAGTTTCAAATGTTGCTGAGTCTTTATGATATATTTTAGTTGGCTATGATTTTCTTGTTGTTTTCTACCTTTACTATCGTGCTGTGATTGACAGCAACAGAAAGGAAGAAAAGACTGTGTGTTCAGCTCTGCACGTCCTCCGTGGTTTGCTACCGCAGCGCCTGGTTTCTTGTTATTTTGTAAAGTCCAGCACTTTACTTGTTGATTGAAACCACCCTGAATTCTGACTGTGTTTAACTCTGTAGCAGGGAGGGCAATGCAATCCCACAATGTATGCGATCCCTGTCCCTGGGTTTTGCGCATGTCTGTGTGTGAATGGGGGTGGAGGGTTGTCAGTGCTGCATACACTGTGTGCTCTGGCCTATATGTGTACGGAGGACACACATGGCTATGTTCCACTGTGTGTGCATGTGTCTTCACCTGCATCTATGTACGTGTATGTGTGTGTTCATGATTGAGTGTTGCTTTATTGTGAGTGGCAGTCTGTGTGTGTGTGGGGGTGTTTTTCTGTGGGTGTGACTGTGTGCCTGTATCAGTTTATGTGTGTATTTATTGGTGGTACGTCTATGTATGTATGTGTGTGTATGCATATTTGTGCTCTGCCTGTGCTGGGCAACGTGTAATACCAAAGGTATTAAACCATACTCTCCAGACAATCAGCTAGTAGTTTAAAAAAAACTTAACATGTATTACTGGATGCAACGTATCTTCTGATCTAACTCTAATTACCTGTCCTATACCTATATCCCCTACTCCCCCTATTTTAAAAAAATCGATGAGACTCGATCTTCAAAGGACTGAGCATCTGCAGCATTCTGGGTAGTGAACTCATTAAATGCGCTACCGACTGAGTGAAGAAATGTTTCTTCAACTGAGACTGAGCCTTATTTTTAAGACTGTGACCAGTGGTTGTACATTGCCCCCCAGGGGAAACAGTTTCTCACGGTCTACTTTATCCAGTCCTTTAAGAATCTTATATAATTTAATACGATGTCCCCTAATTTTTCTGTACTCTAGAGAATACAGCCCTAGCTTATTCAACCTCTCCTTATCGTCCCCTACTCCAGGAGTTAATTTAGTGAATCTGCGCTGCATCAGCTCTCAGGCAAGTATGTCCGTTTTTAATTTGAGAGAGCAAAACTGCACACAATACTCTAGATGCGGTGTCACCAAAGCCCTATATATTTGCAGGAAGACTTCGCTACACTTGTACTATATCATTTTGCATTGAATATTTGCATGCCACCTGCCTTCTTTGTTGATTGCTATACCTGCAAACTAACTTCTTGCGACTGGTGTACAAGGACAACCAAATACCTCTGAAAACTAACACTATCAAATCTCTCCCTTTCTAGAAAATAATCTGTTTTTATATTTTTGTTACCTAGGTGAATAACATCACACTGCCTTCCCCACATTAAATTCCATCTGCCACCTACTTGCCCACTCCCCTAGGCTATCTATATCCCTTGCAATCTTTTTGCATCATTATCCTTAGAGGTTGCTCTCACACTTATCTGACTGTCATCCGCGAATTTACATACATTATATTCAGTCGTCTAGATCATTGAAATAAACTATAAGTAGTTGAGACCCAAGCACTGATCCTTGTGGCACTCCAGTAGTCACATCCTGCCAATTCGAGAATAACCCGTTCACCCCCACTCTCTGTTTTCTGTCTATTAGCCACTCTTCAATCCATGGCAGTATGCTCCCATTAATCCGGTGGGCCTTGACTTCGTGCAATAGCATTTTATGTGGCACTTTCTCAAATGCCTTCTTAAAATCTAGCTATACCACATCTACTGGGTCCCCCCTATCTAACCAGCTGTATACTTTCTCAAAAAACTCTAAAAGATTAGTTAAGCACGACGTCCATTTTGTAACGCCATGTTGGTTCTCATTACTTCTTATCTCTTCCCTCATTTCCTGCCTTGATTTGCTCTTTGTTTACACGTTTAGTGTCCCTCTGTATATTAACGCATTACACAAAGTAACTATTTGGGATTCGCTGTCATTTAAAAAATGATGAGTGCCACCTGATTTATTGAGCTATCAGTTAACACCATCTGCTAAAAAAAGCTTGTATTAGATAGAGCACTCGCTCAAGGTTTTGAGGTATCTCAATGCGCTACTCTGAGTACACTGTAACGTGCATGACTATGTATTTTGTGGGAAAAAGCGGCAGCCATTTGCACGCAACAGTGTCCAACAAACAGTCCCGGATTAAGTGACCACAATCTCTTATTTGTCAAGCCATTATTCGATCTGGCGATTGGCTAGCAAACCAAGCCACTTATGGTAAGGCAAGAAGAATCCAAAGAAGGTCCTCTCAATTGCAAGGTGTGCGTTTTAACGACGGATCTATATGATGCCATTTTGCAGCAAATATGCAAGTACAAAAGAGAAGAAATACTACTTATATTTGCAGTTGAGTTTTATTCCATGAAACTGATCAAGGCAGGCCACTGACAGACCTTGCCACCCAGAGCCACAATATACCATCTGCCATCAGCTATTTTATTTTCCCTTACACCGTGGCAGTGAACACGGCAAGGATTCTCCACGCTCAGCACCCTGTAAGCCAAAGCTCTAACAGGCAGGTTCGTCCTTATTGGAGAAGAGGTGGGAAGTTGTCCAAGGTTCTGATTGCCAGAACATTGACAATTAACACATTATTTAACACTCCATCTTATCCCAAAGCACACACTTGATACCGTGGCATTTTGCAGCCTATGCCAAATACTCTCTGGAAATTAGAATTCATTTCCAGCGAAACGACGCAATATATTGGAATATCTATGTGCATGTAGCAAATAGAAGAATTCTCAGTTTGCTTCGGATATTATTCAACGTTGTGATGGGTATCTGCATGTGTTGGACACCTAGCAATATAAAAAGATACATCACAGAAGAGGTCTATTGAGCTATAATGTCTGTGCTGATTCTAACGCAACAAAATGTCTGAGCTACTGGATGCCGTTATGCAGGAAATAGACAACAACGACACCTTCAATTTCTGTAGCGCACTCCACGACGGGCGGCGTCACAGAGCGCTTCACAATATCAGGTAGCAGGGCCGAGCGATGGGCAAGGGAAAAGATGACCGAAGATAAGGTTGAATAGGAATGTATTTTGCCGAGACCGGCAACTAGGAAGAGAGGGGGCGAGGCGAAGGGGATGAGGGAAGGAGTAATAAAGCTTCGGGGGCGCAGTGGCTGGAGGTATGGCCGCTGATAGTGGAGCGGAGGATTCTCGGGCCAAGGATGAGACATAGCGAAGTCGAGTAGCAAAAGGAAAAATAGTTGAATAAACATATTTTGTTTAAACAAAGAAAGTAAAGTTGAAGTAAAGCTCCATTCTATTTAATTGATAAAGGCAGCCCCACTGATGGACCTTGTCAACCATGGCCACAATACACCACATTCGGTTCCTTTGCACATGCCGTTTCCTCACATACCTGTAGTTCACTCTTTGTGAGTAATTGATGCAGGTAACGCCCTGATTGTGGTCACACAGGGGATTTAATACAACATTGTTGTACTGCTCAAATGAACAGGATTTACAACAAATCCACATTCTCAACCATCAAGGCTGGACTACGGAAACTCTCTCCTCGTCGGCCTCCCTAGTTCCTCCATTCATAGGCTGCAGGTCATCCAAACCTCTGCAGCCCATGCACTATCCCGCACCCGCCTCCGTGACCATATAACCCCCACCCTCGCCCGTCTCCACTGGCTCCCCATCCTCCAGAGGATCGAGTTCAAGATCCTCGTCCTCACCTACAAGCCCTTACACGGCCTTGCCCCGCCCTATTTAACCAATTTACTTTCCCCATACAAGCCCACCCGGACCCTCCGTTCAACAGGACTTGGCCTGCTCCAAGCCCCCCGCGCGAACCGCCCCACCATCGGAGGCCGGGCCTTCAGTTGTTTCTGCTCCGACCCAATGGAATTCCATCCCCCAATTCCTCCGTTTCGCCTCTTCCCTTTCCTCTTTCAAGGCCGGTTTGAACACTTTCCTCTTCGACCGTGCCTTTTGTTCCACCCCGAATTCTTCGACGTCCTCTACGTGTTTCACCCCTTCCCGACCACTCCCCTCCCAGCTCGGGTCACCCGCCTCCTGTGCAGCGCCTTGGGACGTCCTTCCGACATGAAAGGCGCTTTATAAGTGTAATATGTTGTTGTTGTTATTATACGAAGTCACGTGAATATGGTTGAATTCATTTAAAACTGAAAGTTGGCACATTGCAGTTCATCCCATCCTGAAACACAGCGCAAATAACTCAGTACATTGATTGTTATCTGATAACATTTACTCCCATAGGACAGGCAATTTTACAGAGAATTTACACCTTACTGTGGTAGGTGATTGTGCATTGAGTTAAAAATTAACTACGATGATATTACAATGCCCTGAAACTTTCTAGTGGATTGAACTGTAATGTATATTTGAAGCAGAGCAGTAAAATAACATTGGAGAGTTTTAAAACATCAATTTAAGTCCTTCAATCTTCCAAGAGCTGAGAAATGTGTTGATAACTATAAACTGGATTAAACTGTTAGTAGGTAGACATGCTGGTGGAAAATGGAAAGCATTTTAAATATATCTATTTTACACAATTGAATACAAGCATATACGGTTACATTTATATACTGCAGTTGAGTAGGTAATGAAAAGCAATGAACAAGTAATGTTAGAGTCCGTATGAAAATAAAATAAGTCTGATCAAGTGCAAGATATAATAGAATGGTAGAGGAATCGGAATAATTCAAAACCAACAAGGAATATAAAAATAGTACAATAAGTGGGAGATAAATGTGATTTTGGAACAAAACATCCAAGAGGTATTAAAACCAATAGTACAAATTGTTGTGAATAGATTAAGTGGAAGGAAATAGCCAACGGATACGTGGGTCTATTGTATACTCTGTTTAGTAGAAAAATAACAGAAAATGTGGAAACCCGTACTTGAGTGATTAGATCACTCTGTATGCACTGAAGATATATTGCTTCGATTACGGGCAGTGCAAAACCTTGGCTAAATTTCCTTGCTGAGCAGGCCTGCTAATAGTTAGTTATGGAGAGGAAATCATAAAAGTTTTCACACGTTCTATTTCCAATGTGAAAGGCACATTATATTTTTAATTTTGTTTTTGTTGTCGATGTCCTTGTCTGCAAGTGGCCACTAAGTGATCGTACGTGATCGAATATGCAAACAACGTTCTTGTTCGTCTCCCCAACTCCACGCTGCATAAGTTGCAGATCATCAAGACCTCTGCAGCCCGTGTCTTAATTTTGTGACTCTATTAACTTCATCCTCACCCAAACTCCAATGGCTTTCTATCGTACATGTTTCCAATTCAAAATCCTGGTCCATAACTGGAACTTGACCAGAAAACAAAGTTTTGCTGCGAAATAAGCTTCCACGATTCACACACAATACTCACGTTCACTACACCTGAATGAGATCCCGGCTCCTAGCTCTAGTCGTACCTGGTTGCCACTAATGATTGATTTTTCCCACAATCTTACTCGCATCCTGTATGCTAGGCCTTCCTACAGTCGTGTTACAGAGTACTCAGTGCTCTGTGCTCTGCCACCGTGGACAACATCTGAGTTTAAATGTATTTGTATCCATCTTTTATGGAGATGTATTATCCGCCAGGATTAGCGTCAGGTGATGGGAAAGCATTACACCCGAAGATTAGCGAAATTCTCTCACTAATACTTCGGCAGATTTGGAAGATCTCAGCTCCACTATTCCCCAAAGTAGGCAACTTAGTACGTCAGTTAAGACAACTCAGCGACTCCCAGTGTGCAGGCCAATACACTTTTTGTATCAATATTTAATAATAATAAATATTCTTGTCATTGATATAGCACCCTTGCACTTTCTCGAGAACTCTGAAAGCACTTCGGAGACATAGTGTCAATTAGAGTGATTGTGTGGTTTGCAAGTGATCCTTGGCAGCTATTTGCAAACAACATTGTTGCACATACATTCCTGGATTTTTTTAGTTTCTTTTCCTGCTTGATTGTAAATCAAGCCTTTAACCAGAAAGCACTTGATTGCTTTGAGTTGTAAATTAACCATATAAGGGAATGTCAAGAAACTGTATTCTTACCAACTCAGAGTGAAAGTGATATTAATATGTATGTAGATTGATAAAGCTGAGATCTGGTCAGTCGATCTCATAACGACCTGCACTTTTACGCAGTTAGTGATCGAGCTGAACAGCGATCAACAAAGGTACGTGGAACTTTGTTTTACAACAATCTGCTTTCATTAATCCGTTTATAATATGGCTTGATGTTTTCCAGAACAAGTTACCTTCCCCTTCAAATCCCTTCAAAGGATTGGCTCACGCCTACCACTCCAATTTTCTTATTTTTCCACCATGCCTTCGACTGCCCACCTCACTTCCACCCTTATTGACCTAAACGCCTAGCTCGGGACAAGAGGTACATGCATAGCGGATGCGTTTCTGATATGAAGGGAGAACTTTTGCAAATTTAATTTGCTGCTGTTGTTTTTGCTCGGAGTCAGAGTTGCCTGATCAGACAAGCTCTAGATTTCATCTGGGATGAGTGTCCAAGGACTACTTTCTTGATTCCTTGATTAGTGTATATATACTCTAAGCAGAGGAAGATTTGTAGCCATATTTCTGTACCATATACCAGTTATTAAGAGTTATTTAATTAAACATGTATACTATTCGGAAACTATTGCTTACAATTTTCGAGTTAACCAAATAGGCTTTTGCAAATGACGGAAAAAGTCATAGTATAGAGGATGAGCAGAATTACAAAATGCAAAACAGAGATACGAAGAAAATAATAATGGGAGCAGAAGTGGGTATAAAAGAACAACACAATAATTACATTTATAGATCGCATATCACGTTTAAGGTGCTTAACAGTCAGTTCAGGACCTGAAGAAGGCGAGCTGCAGAAAAGTTGGGAATGGATGGAGAGAGTTGGGAGCGGAGGGAGAGAGTTGATAGGGCAGTAGGATGCACGATTTAAGAGGAGGATCATGAGACCGGCCAAGGAAGAAAGCGAGGCGAAGGGACTGTTTGTTGGAATTCCAGATTGTTGAGGGAGAGAGGGTGGAAACCAGGCTCGAGGGACTGAATAACCTACTTCTGCTCCTTATTCTTATCTTTTTATGTTCTTACATGCCTTGGCTCTTCGCAAACCAATGCGTCATATTCTGCGGAATTAGTTGAGCAGTACGGGAGAGAACCATCAGGGAGAGAGCCAGCAATCTATGCCAGCAATTTATCTCTGGAGTTTCTATATATAGGTTTCCGCGGTGGAAATCTTGTTTGGAGATTTTTCAGGAGATTATGGGATTTCTCATGTGTCAGACAATAAAATAAAAGATGATGAGCTACACAGCTGATTAATTTCTTAGAGTATTTTTACTCTGTGAAGGGCACTATATTGCTTTTGTTTTTATTGTTTTGTTTCCTTTTCTGACATGTCTATTTTTGCATCTGAAAGATAATATAATGCTGATATTTTCTTAATCTTTGTAACGGAGGGTTTCAGTCTAGTGCGAATCTAGAAATTGTGTGGAGGAAATTGTACATTTCTGAAAGTATTCTACCAACTGTCAATCAGTGATGTATCAGATTGAATACTAAATCTTAGTCTGACAGAACAAATTCCATTATTTCCTTTCCTTTTACGCACAGGTGGAAACGACGTTTGTTTAGCTGGTTCTTATGTTATTAAATGTTAAGCATCTTAACAAAACACGCTCAAACTTAGATGTCCCAAGTCTGGAAATTACTGGAAAATAGCGCTAAATAGCTCCATTCTACATTGGCTTTGATAACATTTAATTGGTTATTCATAACGGAGTTTGAAAGTGCGCAAATAATGGATTAGAGCAGTAGACACACTTTGTGAACGGTAGACACACTTTTTGAGTTGAATTGAAATACAGCAAGAGGAAGGTTGAGGTAGGAGGTGCGAATGTCACACTGGTGTTACTCTGATGATGGAGGGAAAGCCCAATGATTGGGACAAGAAGTAGTTACAACAAGAAATGCATTGAAGTATCATCCATCACGAATGTGCTGTATCGCAGTGCGCTTGCAGCGTAGCACGGGACAATTTGCTGATTGTAAGTAGAACACTCAAGTGAATTGTTGTTTACTTAATAGCAGCGATCAGTAAAGAAGATCATCAATATCTGTACTCCACGGGCAAACTCCAACATATGACAGCCTGTTTCAATGTTAGCGCTTTCTTCACCATATCACACGTCTGTGGTTTCAATCCGAATGGGGGACCTGAACCTACAAAGTTTAACATGAAACTAATGCAGTTCCAGAGATGTTTTCCCTTAGATCTGTATTGCCTGCAGCGCCCGCCCCTCCCCACCCCACCAGCCTTCCTCGGATCCCGACGTGACTACTCAACAGCTTGGTTTGTCTTCCCCACTTCGAAGGCGCTCACTGAATGCAATTATATTGTTGTTGTCTTAAAACAACTCAATCAATATTTATACATGATGCAATATTTGTACATAGACCCACCCTATTTGTTTTGCTACTTTCTCCAAACACAGACTTGAGCAAAGAAAAGCAGTTGGTGCCTGACAACACAGAGGAGCAACATCAACTGCAGGAGCAGAAACATTCACTCAGGCAAGATTTCCAGGTGAAGACTGCAGAGATGGAGCAGCAGGTTAAAGGTGAGGCTTGTGGTGGAGTTGAGGCCTATCAGGCATCAAAATATAAAACTTTGGTTAGGGCTCAGCTAGAGTACTGTGTTCAATTCTGCTCACCACACTTTAGAACATATCTGTCCGAAAGCGTGGTGAGCAGAATTGAACACAGTGAGGCATTGGAAAGTGTGCAGAGGAGATTTACTAGGATGCTACCGGGACATCAGCAGTGAGGCTAGAGAGGTTAGATTTATTCTCATTTGAATAGATACGGTTGCAATGAGACCTTATCGAGGTTTTCAAAATCATGAGGGGATTCAACAGGGTAAACAGTGAAACACTGTTTGCACCGTTGGGCATATCAGTGACCAGTGGTCACAGATTTTAAATACCGTAAATACCCACGTATAAGGTACACTTTTTTTCACGTCGGAAGATCTCGAAAGTTGATGGTGCGCTCTATACGCAGGTACAAGAACTTTTGAGCATCCGAACCATGGTAAACAGGAATGGCGGCAGGCGCGCTGTCAGCCGGGCTTTGGTCAGTGTCCGGCGGGGTTTGGGGGGAGCGGGTGATAGAGGTTCGGCCTCGGCCGCCCGGTCAGCGGCAGCAGCAGCGGACTTGAGTGCTGTGCCTGCTGCCTGCCTTCTGCCAAACCCACTCTGCCTGCCTCGCCCCCTCCCTCCCTCTCCTGCCTGCCTCCCTCCCACCCTCCTCCCTCCCTGCCTCCTCTCACTAATCTCTCTCCTCCTCCCACCCTCCCTCCCTCCCTCCCTCCACTCCCTCTCCCCTCAGCCCAGCCTTCCTGCCTCTGCCTACTCTCCCCTCTCTCTCTCTCTCCCACCCTCCTGCTCTGCCTGCTCCTCCCTCTCTCCCATCCTCCTCCCCCTCCTCCATCCTGCCTCCCTCTCCTCCCTGCCTGCCTGACTCCCTCCCTCTCTCTCCCTCACTGCCTGCCTGGCTGCTTCCCTCCCTCTCTCTCTCTCACTGCCTTCTTGCCTGCCTCCTTCCATGCATGCCTTCCTCCAACCCTCCCTGTCTGCCTGCCTCCCTACCTCCCTCCCTCCCTGCCTGCTGCCCTCCCTCCCTCTCTCTCTCTCACTGCCTGCCTGCCTGCCGCCCCCACTCCCTCCCTCCCTGCCTCCCTCCATCCCTGCCTGCCTCCCTACCTCCCTCCCTCCCTGCGTGTTGCCCTCCCGCCGTCCCTCCCTCCCTCCCTGCCTGTAGCCCTCCCACCCACCCTCCCTGCCTGCCTCACTCCCTCTCTTCCTCACTGCCTGCCTCCCTTCCTGCCTGCCCACCCTGTTTGCCTGCATCCCTCTCTCCCTCCCTAGCTGTCTCTCATGCCTCCGTCCCTTCTTGCAGCAATATCATCGAAAATGCTTACGTTTTTTTTCAACAAGAAAAGGTCAAAAGTGGGGGGTGCGCCTTATACGCGAGTGCGCCTTATACACGGGTATTTTCGGTAGTTCAAAAAGAAGCAGAGGGGAGATGAGAAGTTTTTTTCACCTAGCGAGTTTTTCGAATCTGGAATGCATCCCTTGAAAGGGTGTTGCAGTCCGATTCGATAAAACTTTTAAAAGAGAGGTAGACACGTATTTGGGGAGGACGAGTTTGCAAGGTTATGGGGAGACAGCTGGGGAGTGGAATTAAATTGCTCTTTTTAAGGAGCTGGCACAGACTCGATGGGCCGAAAGGCCTTATTTTGCGCCATGAGATTCTATGATTCTGGTCCCAAGACAGAAGGTGAAGAGACACACCACAGAGTCAGGAGCAGCTTCTAAAGCCATTTCTGCCACATCAGAAGATCAATTCTGAATTATTCTTCAAGCTGTTACACGTCCATGCCGGGCATTGCTTAATATCCTGAACCAGCAAGCATTGTGGAGCCCTGTAGCTCAGTTGTTAGAGCACTGTCCTTGCTTGCAAAATAGTTTCGAATCCCTATAATGCTAAATGATGGGTAAGTTTCCTTACTCTACACAACTCTGTCGATTCCGCAGTGAGTAGGAATCCGATTGTTAGTCTAATCGATCACTTGTTGAACAAATATGATGCAGTGAGCACTTTGGCGGTGGGCTGTGGGTTTTGGGGGTTGTTGAGGCATCTGTGGAATGAGGGATCAAACTCTTGGGTATGAAGGCTATCGAGTTTGAGGGCTATGGTGGGTGACGGTTGTGGATGGGTTGAATGCTTAATGATGTTTATGTGTTCTATGGAGAGTTGTTTACTATCCTGAGA
>JAYJKW010000328.1:0-15516 GCA_035084275.1 Hydrolagus colliei | reverse complement strand
TGGGGGGGAGATTTCTCTTTCTTTCTCTTTTCTTTCTCTTCTTCCGAGTTGACTTTACTCCCCACTTTCTCTCTCTCTCTCTCTCTCTCACACTCACTCACTCTCTCTCTCTGGATTAAACTACCACCCATCTCTCTCTTACTGTTTTTGGGGGCCAAAATCAAAACTCGCCGCGATCGAAACCCGGCTTCAAGTCGACAGAAAGTTAACAAAAAACACACACACACAGAAATCACATTTTTTCTCCCCTTGTCCCTCCCTCTCCCTAGTGCCACGCCCCTTTTTCCTTTCAGGATTTGTTGCTGGACTGTTTAACAACTGTTCCTCTCCTCCTCTCTTCCCCCCCCCCCCCCCCCCCTCTCTCTCTCCCTCCTCTCCCCTCCTCTCCTCTCTCTCCCCCTCCTCTCTCCTCCTCCCCCTCCTCTCTCCTCCTCCCCCCTCTCTCCTCTCTCTCCCCCTCTCTCCTCTCTCTCCCCGCCCTCTCTCCCTCCCTCTCCTCTCTCTCTCCACCCCTCTCTCTCCCTCCTCTCTCCTCCTCTCTCTCCCCTCCTCTCTCCGCCTCCCTCTCTCCCCCCTCTCTTCCTTTCCTCCCTCCCTCCTCTCCTCCTTTCCTCCCTCCCCTCCCTCCCTCCTCCAGGGAATGTCAGGAATGCAGGAAGTGAAGCACTACACTGAGGCTGTTCGGGAAGGATTTTATCATTTTGTTTGACAAAAAAAAGCGACTGAAACTGGACTGAAAAAAAATCACATTAAAAACTTCACTGACTGAAGGGAGAGGGAGGGAGGACTACACTACACTGAGTCCCATTTGCTGTCTCTCTCTCTCTCTCTCCCTCTCTGAAAATAATAATAATAATCCTTGCATTTGATATGACGCTTTTCACGTCTTCTAGACTGTGTCTCAAAGCGCTTCACAGGATATACTGTAAAGTGTAAAGTGTAGTGACTGTATATGTATTTGTGGGCGAAACGCGGCAGCCAATTGCGCCCCCCCCCCCCCCCCCACACACACACACACACAGACACACATACACGCACTGACTCACACACTCATTCACATTCGCACACAGAGAAGCTTCATTCACATTCTGCTCTGCTCTGTACGATAGTTGGCGGTTACAGGAAACTGTGATTAAGAGGAAACCCACCGGTGCCAAAAGAACAATCTCTGACATTCCTCCTGATGTCTCTCGGTTGTTATTGAGCCCCTGCCTTCCCCTCCCCACCCTCCCCCCCCACCACACACACACACACACACAGACAGACAGACAGAGACGGAGGGTCCAAGTTTCCATCCCAGCTCTGTCCTGGGGGTCGGTGGGTGTGAGTGCCAGTGGCTCAGGACCAGGCCTGGACACCACACACAGTCAGATAACCTGCCAACAGGGTCTCACACAAGAGGGAGAGACCGACTTATAGTAATAATAATAATAATAATCCTGGCGTTTGATCTGGCGCTTTTCACGTCTTCTAGACTGTGTCTCAAAGATATACTGTCAAGCGAAATTGACTATGTATATTTGTGGGCGAAACGCGGCAGCCGATTGCGCACAACAGCGTCCGCCGTCTCCCGTCTCCACCCCCCCCCCCCTCCGCCCACCACACACACACACACACAAACAGTCGTGGGTTGAAAACGAGCGATTTTTTTTAATGATTGTGGTTAATTTTGGAGGGATTATTATGATTCGTGGAGTAAGGAAACTTGCCCAAGGTTTCCCCCTGACCCGACCTGCCGGGAATCAAACCCAGGTCTCTCGCTCGCTGGCTCTCGAGGGCGAGCGCTCTAACCACTGAGCTACGGGGACATGGGACGAATAATAAAAGCAGTCCTCACAAGAACATGTGAGTGCTCGGTAGTTAATAACAGATGGTAAGATGGTGATGGCTTGTGAATCCATATACCAGCCAGACGGCATTCCACATCGCCCTCTGCTGGTCACAGGCTAGATTACCAGAGGCACAGACTGTATAACAATAGTCCTTGCATTAACATCTTATTTGACGTCTCAAAGCGCTTCACAGAATATACTGTAAAGTGAAGTGACTGTATGTATATTTGTGGGCGAAACGCGGCAGCCGATTGCGCACAGCAGCGTCTCCCCACACCCCCCCACCCACACACAGTCGTGGATCGAAAATGATTTATTATAGTTTTGGTGGGGGGCGGACGGATTATTATTATTAGGCGGGTATGTGTGTGTGCAGCAAGGAAACTTGCCAAGGTTTCGTCCTGACCTGACTGGATTCGAAACACACAGGTCTCTCACGCTTGTAAGGCATCAATCCACATCACAGTATATTCCGCGAAGCAGCTTTGAGACGCCGATAAGATGTGAAAAGCCTCTATATCAAATGCAAGTATTATTATTATTATTATTATTATTAAGCGCAATCTTGTAGTTGTTGCATTTGTAAGTTTCAGTGTTTCCGACTCTTGCAAGAGTCTCAAGGTCCCATTAAAAAACAGGATTGATCCTAAAAGCATTGAATTGGACATTTTACATTCTTTCCCACAGAGACTGACTGACAGATCCACCTGAGCTGTCTGCTGTCTGTCAGTGTGTCCCTGCTGATAGCTGTCATATTACCCTCGTCCTCCCAGACAGACAGACAATTTACTATGAACTTTGTATTTTTTGAACAAACTCTAATTTGAGTACAGTACAGCAAAACAAACTTTATATTTTCCTGTGCTACTAAAGTACTGTACTACACTTCTTCTGAAGTCATTTCTCGTAAGGACAATAACGTGGTTAAAATGAGCCACTTACCTGCCCAAGGATATCTCTCTCTGCCACACCTGAACCAGGTGAGATTTCCACACCTGTCTCTCACACAGTGGAGATGGGGAGTGGTTGTGGAGAGCGCGGTGCACCACGGGAGTTGTAGTTCTCTGGGTCACGTGGGTCGACTTCACTGCGGCTGCGCTCCGCCGTGGGCCGGACTACAACTCCCGTGGTGCCTTTCGCCCTCCTGACCAGCTGGTTTTAAAGGTGCTGGTCGATTATATCCATTTCACAAAAGACCTCCCATCACGTCCAACAACTGCACCAAAGCCATCCCCTTTAAATAGATTGTGTATTTTTTTAAACCGCCAGATAATTAAATGCAACAACAGGTGAGTTCTGAAGCTCACTATTTCACCTTGTCTAGTCGTCTCAAAGCGCTTCACAGAATATACTGTAAAGCGAATCAACTGCATATATACTTGTGGGCGAAACACGGCAGCCGATTGCGCACAGCAGCGTTCCCCCCCCTCCACACACACAATCATGGATTGAAAATGACCCAATTTATTGGGGGTTTTACCCCACTTTATTATTATTATGAGCGATTATTATGAGTGAGGAAATTTGTCCCGAGGTGTTTTCTCCCTGACCTGCCTGGAATCAAACCCGGGTCTCTCTCGCAGGCGAGGCCAGTGCTCTAACCGTGTGGTTAGTAACTCTATACAGCTCTCTATGAAACTCTATATAACTCAATATAACCCTATTGTGTGGTTGGCTGCACTTTGCAGACAGAACGCGACAGTCAATTTGCATGCAGAGAATGGGCTCCTTCCTGCCCTTCCTTCCACCTTTGTTCAAAACCAACATCCCAAAGTGTGTGAGTATTGCACAGTGCAATGTAACTGCATCCTCTGGTTGCTAACTACTCGTATTTCCATTATTTGCCCGTTTGTGGCAGTCTGACTCGGTTGGCAGGCAACTTTTTATTGCCTCAGAGATGGTAGAGCTTCGGGTTCGAGACCCACTTCGATGAGCGCAAAGCCCACGAAGCATTTCCGAGACATTTCGGCTCCTTGGCGTTTATTTATTTGTTTCAAGTGCAAGGATTATTGGCCGACGCTTTGCTGTGCGCGGACACTACACGTACATATTGGGAGTAAAGATATTACCGATCAATTATGCTACGTGTTAACAAAAAACTGAAGCTTTATATTTCAAATTCATGATCATTATCAGCTGTGAAAATGATGGCGCTCGCTCGCTCACTCACTCACACTCCCACACACACAGGACATCTCACTACAGTTAAAACACTTGTAACCATTACAATTTGGAGCTCCTGTAGCTCAGTGGTTAGAGCACTCGCCTTATTAAGAGTGAGCTTTTGTTCGAAACCAGGCTGGTTAGGGCAAAACTTGGGGCAAGTTTCCTTACTCCACACAAACACACACGCCTCAAAATAATCTGTCAAAAAAAACAATAATAAAAAATGGTCATTTCAATCCACGACTGTGTGCGGGACGCTGCTGTGCGCAACTGGCTGCTGCGTTTCGCCCACAAATATATATACAGTACAGTCAATTCACTTTACAGTATATTCTGTGAAGCGCTTTGAGACGTTGATAAGATGTGAAAAGCCACTATATCAAATGCAAGGATTCGTATTATTAATGATGTAAGTACTTTTAAATACAATTATCATCATCATTCATCTACATTTGAGTTATTGGATCAGTGCAATGGAGATAAAATACATGGGGGGGGGGTGGGAGGGTAAAGACTGAAGGTTTGAGTTCAATCAGTGGTAGAGCAGGTTTTAGCCAATTTGGCTCTGGTTGCCATTCCTTACTGACTGAAGAGCTGGAAAGTAGGTCATGTTATGTATTCAGCTGCTGGAAGCCACAGAAACACTATTTGCAATTCAAATGCAGATGAAGTTCACCTTCTGGTTCCCACTGCTTCAGTCAAAGTGGAAATGGGATTTACACTCAAAGATTTTTCACACAGAAACCCCCCCCAAAAAAGGACCATTCTTTATCCGCAAAGATAACAAGGTTCACTTAAAAAAAAGTAATTGTTCTAAAATTCTCAGCAATGATGGTAGTCATTTAAGTTTTGATCTTAACTTTCGTTTGTCGTCTTCAAGCCGATAGAATTAAAATAAACCATATTCTTATTGTTAATTAACTTATTGTTAAATTTCAAATCCACGACTGTTTGTGGGGGACGCTGCTGTGCGCAATTGGCTGTCGCGATTCGCCCACAAATACACAGTCAATTCACTTTACAGTATATTCTGTGACACAGTCTTGAAGACGTGAAAAGCCGCTACATCAAATGCAAGGATTATTATTATTATTACTACCATACAGGGAATCTGCAACAGAGGCTTTGAGCACATTCCTGGTGGTACTTCCTGCCTCCTCCATGTAACATCACATCTTAGGTTTTTTGTTGTTTTTCCATTTGCTTCGAAAATTCATTCCTCACACAGACACACACACATACAATACTGAATAAAACAAGCCTCCCGTGCAGTTGTGCACATTCCTTTATTTATTCAGCGGCCATTATTACAGTCCTTACCTCCACAAACAAAACGGGAATAACCGTGAACTCATTATTGTTGAACAGCTCGGGCGCTACCGTGCAGGGAAATCGTGCCGCGCTTTCCGAAAAGCGGCCTCAAGAGTACTACAGGGAAAGCCGCAGAATCGCGGAGAATAACCGACCGCACAACAACGTGTAACATGACAGAAACACAATCATCTCAGGGCACAAAATATATATATATATATATATATATACCTGTATATATAAATTCTAGAGCCACAACATCAAACTTGCTTTTCCTCATATTTTCCTCGGGTTTTATTTTTGGGATACAGTAGCTTTTGTTGGTGATAATAAAGTGTTCTAACACACAACAGTGAGAAGGTGAGGGCCGTGTACAAGGGGAACTCGTAACCCGCGTCCGTCCTTCCTTGTGGTTTAGACATTGCTCAGAGCTTCAACTCCAGGGAGAACTTTACCTGAAGGAGAGAGAGAGAAAAGAAAACGAGAAGGGGTTTAGTAGGAAAGCTTTCTGAGCATCAGAATCAGGGGTGAGGGGGAGAGGGAAAGCAAAAGGGAACAAAAATTTGGATAAATAAACCTATAGAGCAATAAACCTTTTTTCACATCTTATCGACGTCTCAAAGTACTTCACAAAATATACTGTAAAGAGAATTTACTGTATATTTGTGGGCGAAATGCGGCAGCCAATTGCACACAGCAGCGTCCCCCACAGTTGTGGATTGAAACGACCAATTTTTATTATTGTGGTTTTTTTTGACAGATTATTATGAGGTGTGTGTGTGTGTGGAGTAAGGAAACTTGCCCAAGGTTTTGCCCTGGCCTGCCTGGATTCGAACACAGGTCTCACACGCTTGTAAGGCAAGTGCTCTAATCACTGAGCTGCAGGAAGAGCCAGTTCAGCTACAAGGAGACCCTGCAAAGGAATCTTTCCTGGCGTCTACAACAGAATTACACCTGTAGAGCTCCTTTTCACACCGGGAGCACATCTAGCAAGTACAGGGCTAGAAATTGCCCTTCTCGCCTGCTCTGAGTCCATGCCTTCCCTTCCTCCCCTGCTGGTTTAGTGTGTCTGACAATGTTGGTGCAATGGATTGGAATTGAGTTGATTAGGTGAGGTATAGATCAGATCTAATTAAATGTCGGAACAGGGACTGATTGATCGACTCCTTCCTGGTTTCTATGAGTTGACAAAAAGCACGTCCACTACCCCGGGGAAGTGTCATACCCAACGGGGAGACGAGACTTATACGCAAAATAGCACGGCTTACCTTCCAGCAGTTCCAGACTGGCCCCCCCACCAGTGCTGACGTGGCTGACTTTGCTCTCAGTCTCCCACTTGGCACAGCACGTGGCAGTGTCTCCCCCACCTGCGAGGGGCAAAAGAGAGAGAGAAAACAATATTAGCGTCTTCATTTGATACCGCGCCTAACCAGGCCGTTGACACGTCTCAAAGCGCCTGACAGGATATAATGCAAAACTGTTTATTTAGTGGGTGAATTGCGAGCGGGAAGCGCTAATAAAGTTAACCAAGAGCCCCATAATCAACTCAAGAGTGTTTCACCTAATTAAGTAGCGTATAAACTGTGAACGTAAAATGATATCTTCATAAATTAAACAGTCTTCTCCATGTACTTTACTCCAGGGGCTCGTTAGCTGATCGCCAGTGTAGCGTAATTAAAAGAAACAATATCAGCTAATAAACAGGGCGTGGGTGGAGGTGTAGAGAAAGACGGAAAATTAAGAGGATGTTTGGAAGCCTGTTAAATTGGAAGCTCAACAGAACTCAGCGAGAGCAAAACCGCCGGCAACATTCGGCTAAATTCAATGTTACATCAAAACAAACTACACAAAGTGAAAAGCAACGATCAAATGCTGGAACACAGATCCTTTGGACTATGAAGTGACATTAAGCTAAACGCCTCCTCCCACCCCCACCAGCACAAGCACTCACCGATAATACTGACGGTTCCCGTCTTGGTGACCTCCACAACTTTGTCCATCACGGCTTTCGTGCCTTTGGAAAACTTGTCCCATTCAAACACGCCCACGGGCCCATTCCACACAATCAGCTTGGACTTGCCCACAACCTCCACAAACATCTTAATGCTCTCGGGGCCACAGTCCAGGCCCTGGTCAGGAGAGACAACAAATCAAACACGTGAAAAACTACATAGCGCCGTCGAGCAAGTTTTCCACTAGCTCGTTCAACCGCCGGGGCTCTGCACTTCAAAAAAAAAAACGGAAGTTTAGAATCACAGAATGTTTTTTAAAAAAAAGCACAGTCAGGCTATTAAGATGAGACCTAGAAGCCTGTGTTCTAAGAACCTGAGTGTACCAGCGGTAGTCGACTCACCATCCAGTGAGCGGGAATTCCTGCCGCCACGGTGGCCGTACCAACTTTGGCGTTTTCATCGAACTTATCAGCGGTCACGAAATCGACCGGCAGTGTGATGGTCACCCCGTTCTTCTTGGCTTTCTCCATCAGTTCATTGACAATCTTGGATCCTTCTTCGTCGAAGAGGGAATCACCGATCTAGAGGAGACAAAGCTACAAAGTAGTAACGATCCCAGGAAACATCTCTCGTGCGGAGCTCTCTTAACTTAAAAGACTGAAAACTCATCAACCGTTATTAAAACCTTCACAATTACAGGGGTGGTGGGGGGGGGAAAGGGACAAAGTGGAGGGAAATGGGATGTGATTAAACCGCTTCAGTGGAGGACCAATTAGCTGAACAATCGGTTTCTACACAGTATATCTGTGACGCTGTCAGGAAAGCCACACCAGCAAACACAGGTCAGGTAAACTCTTTTGGGTTTCGTGGGTGACACGCGGCTACCGATTTGCACACATTTACCACTTATGAACTGGACAACAACAAAAACAAAATTATGCTTAAGAGCGCCTTTCACGTCGGGAGGACGTCCCAAGGCGCTGAACAGTCAGGTTGGGGCGGCTAATGATGAAAATTCCCACGCAGGCACACACACCTCCATTTTATTGATGACTTTCAGGAATGTAAATGCCATTCCTCCTCCGATGATCATTTCGTTCACCTTGTCCAGCAGGTTACTGATCAGCTGAATCTTATCCTGGACTTTGGCCCTGTCAAACACCGATACGAGAGAATATTAAAACTACAGGGACTCCTTGACAGAACACATGCACGCAGAAACAGCTCATCGCTTTAAAGTAAAAGGAATTAAATCAAAGTTGCCTTCGCCTTAAAGATCTCTGGGATCCATTCAAACAACGCTGAAACCAATAGAATTTTCAAGACTGAGGTGGATAGATATTTGTCAGGACAGGGTCTCAAGGGACATGGGGTAAGGGCGGGGTAATTGGGAGTTGAGGTACAGATCAGCTATAATCTTATAGAAGGGAGGAACAGGCTCGAGGGGCTGAATGACCTACTCCTGTTCCTATGTTTCTTGAGTACAGTACAGTATTTCAATGAGGTCTTCTCTTTGTATAGTGTCACCTAGAGGCAATATGGGTGTATTGCAGTACATTGCCTTATAATAATGTTGAAACACCTGAAAGCATCTTTTACAAGCAATTACTGTATTCGACTATGTATTTGTCAGCAAAAGCTGCAGCCAATTTGCACACAGCAAACATAAAGTGTTCAGTTTATCTAGAGGCCAGAACAACAGGGAGAAAGACATTCCCTTACTTTGCTCCAGTTAACATTACAGGATCTTTGATGTCCACCCGAGTAGGCTGATGGGACAGGATTATAACGTGTCCGTTAAGTACAGCATCTCCAATCGTGGGCACAGACTTGGTTACTTACCCGCCCAGGATGGCGAGGAAAGGTCTCACAGGGTTCTCCAGAGCCTTAGCAAAGTAATCGAGCTCCTTCTTCATCAGGAAGCCAGCAGCCTTCAATGGCAGATTCACGCCAACCATGGAGCTAGGAAGAAAACGAAGGAGTTAAGAGGCTAAGAGTCCAATCCTGGCATCTTATTTACACAAACAACATGTCTCAATACAGAGGAGCAGGACTGAAGCTTCACAAGGTTGTTTTTAGGCTATAACCAACTACGCTGGCTCTAATTTTAAAGACGCTGCAAACACTGAGATGTGTTTAGTCTTTCTTGATCAAGTCTCTTCACACTACAAAATACACAGTCAATCCACGTTCCAGCACACCCTGTGGAGCGCTTTGAGACATCTCAACGGTCTGATAAGATATAATTGTTGTATACTGCGGGACATGACATGCCAAGCGACCGCCAGGATGAGGAAGGTGAACTGGATGGACCTTGGTCTTCTTTCCCCTCACAAATTCTCACGTCCTTAGAAGGCACTGTATCACACACCAGGATTATTATATATTATACTCTCACCTGTGAGCACGGTGAGCAGTTCCAAAAGCATCGTTGACGTACACGTCGCCCAGCTTGGACAGCGAAGCTCGGAACGCATCGACCTTCCCAGGGTCTGCTTTGGTCTAGAAAACGAAAAATTGGATCATGAAGGCACCTAATATATCCACTTCCCCAAGTCTCCCCATAATCAGACATTTCAGGGCAAACAAGAAACCGATCAACTGTAACTTCCATATAACCGGCATCGAAAAAAAGTCTGCATCCGATTAACCAGAATTTATCCAGAAAAATGCATTGAAATTTATTTTATTTTTGCGTTTTTGGCCGAATATCCAGCAGGCGCTTTAAACAGAATAGGCCAGGTCCCGAGAGTGCCAGATAAACGTGCTTTTACTGTATTAGGCATAACCTAAAACGGTTTGGTCTCCCTACATATTCCTACACTCCAGGCTACACATCACCCCCCCATCCTCGCCAGCTCACTGGCTGTTTCCCCGGGGATTCACTTCAAAATCCAAGGCCTGGCTTGATAATAATACCTCCGCTCACGCTGCATTGTTGCTAATCTAAAATGACAAGATAAAAAAAAAAGTCAGACTTGTGTCATTTTAAATCATTGTATTAAAAATGATTATATAGCCATAGAACCAAGGCGGGGAAAAAAATTGCTGAAATGTCACTTCCAGTAAAGTTGTCGAGGAAAGTTCACCATCTCTGTCATGTTACTGCAGCCACGTACAGCCATGACATGAGCACTAAAATAAGTAAGGCCAAATAGCACCAGTCCACACCGCTAAGCGTAGAGGTCTCTGCTATCAGCTGAAAAGGTCAGAATGGCTTGAGCAACTGGTCTGACTCTATCTGGAGCTATCCCAATGTGGCAGACAGGCCAATCGAGGTTAGCAGCTCAATGCTAAGAGATACGATGAACCTAAACTAAAGGCCACCACTTCTGAGCATCAATGTATTTATGAGTGACTTCTGACACACAGTACAAGACGATGTTTAACATGGTACTAAGGGAAAGGGAACCCGGTCTTTGATAGTCAATGGACCAGCTTTTGCAAGGGCTAACGTGAGGTTTCGCATTCTCATCAAGGTGGAAGTACCCAACCGAATGGATCCAAATTTTAATCATCTTCTCTGAAGCCTGGATCGCTGTGATTGGTTCCACAAGTGATGCCTGCCCTCCAACGCCTCACTCCAGTGCCCATTTTTTTTTTTGCGTTTGAGGCTGGACGATGACCATCTCTGTAGTGAGCATTGACAGCCTGTAACTGCATTCCAGCCTTGCTCAATCCTCCTCACCAATGTTTGCAGAAGGATCAACCAGTTAGGAATTCCACAAGCGGGAATTGTGACACTCTGCACCCTCGCGTTGAGCTGTCTCTCTTTTCCCTTTCCACAGCCCAGAAATGCAGATACCAACCTAGCCAGTTTGAATGTCACACTGGGTGAATCTCAGAGACCAAACAGCGCAGATTGTTCCCATACAAAGAAGTAGTAAAGTCACTGGATGCAGACAACACACCCAGTAATGTGAAACACCTGAAATCACCCAAAGACGACTTGTTTTTGTTTAAAAAATGTTTGCTCGTCAGCACATCTCTTCCCAGCTGCTGCAGGTTTAATGCGGCAGCTTTGCTTGGTCGAATGCTTGTCTAATAAACCAGACAAATGAAGGATGACACATTTTCACCCCCCCCCTCCCACCCACCCCCTGACATTCCATCAAGGTCAGCTCTATGTCTGTTACTATTCGCCGTTCAGTCGACAAAATATACTTAATCTACCACAATTGCTTGCAAGTATATATGCCAACACAGAAATGAAACCCTGGCTCAGTTAGTAGCTCTCTCGCCTGAGTCAGGTTGTGGGTCCCAGCCTCATGTCAGGACTGTGAGCTCACACAATCTAGGGGCACTTGAAAGGAAATCTTCATTTCAACCCCCGTACATTTGCCAAATCTTACTATAGCCTGCCCACTTTACCGGAGTTATATCTTACCTTTTTCCCAGATGCATCTTTTCCCTTTCCTTCTTCTTCCACGTGGAATCTGAGATTTTCCAGGAGAAACACACTACCAGGGGCTGGGTTAGCGCAAGCTTTCTCCACCTCAGGGCCCACGCAGTCTTTCATGAAGGTAATGTCCCTGTTCACAGATGGGAGAGTCAGGAAATGTCTCCATTACAATTAAAACTATTGAATAAACTTGCCCATTATATTATCCCATCACATAAGCAATTCCCAATTTTCTTTCACCTCTGCAGGTTCAACTTCATTCCCAGGGTACAGACTCATTATCAATAAATGTTTAAGAGCCAGCCATTTGAGAATGATCCTCGACAGAGTTGTGTTTAAGTGGGTCATCATAAAGATGCTGTGAAGTTACTATACCTTCCCATAAGCTTCTTCAGCTCCTCTGCAACTGGAGCCAGTGAGTACTTGTCAGGCATGGGCACCCCATCAGGCCTGCCCAGGTGGCTCATGAGGACCACAGACTTGGCCCCCTTGTCCAAACAGTGCTTAATACTGGGAACGGCAGCTTTGATCCTATAAAAACCACAAGAAGAGTTTAAACAAGGTTTTGTGCAACAGCACATCCCAATACATTTATGATTGCAATGTAGGCAGTACAGAACACTTCATAATAAGAGGGGAAAAAAATCAAATGCTAAATTGAGATAAAATGGTGGCATCCACTGACCACTTGACACATGAAAGTCATACAGAAATGTGGGACATTTCAGTTCTGTTGTTAGGATTAAGAGAGTGAAAGCGAGACAGCAAATTGATAAGGTGCATTTCACCTTTGGTTGTTGGTAATCTGATTGTTCTTCATTGGCACATTGAAGTCCACCCTGTAAAACAATAAAAGTGACACTTTCAACCATCAGTCATAGCAATATACACACACTGCAGGTTAAATAACACTCAAAACTCCCCTCAAAGGGGAGCCATGAAAAATGTGTATCCTAGATTTCGATTTCCACAGTATTCTATCTAAATAAAATACAAACTCACTGCAGCAAAGCCCAGTAATAAAGAGGATTCAATCATGGTCACAGCCTTCCAGTTGCTCAATAAAATTGGAGAGCAAGAAGAAAACTGTAAAATAAGTCCTGTGATTGAAATTTGTTGGAGAAAATATTGTTCTAAAAATGCGATGTCACACTGGATCCGAGATTTGCTAAGAGCTAGGAACAGACCTACAGAGGCATTTATAACAGACACGTTAAATAATCACCCACACATTGTTTCGGAACAAGATGTCATTCCACCCCATTGGTTGCAGTTGGGGGAGGAGGAAATTAAACATCAGAAACCCACAAACTTAGCGAGAGGCCCAAGTCATGACTAAATTCCACCTTAGCCCTGTTATAACCACAATCAGAAATATTACATTTTAGTAAATTGATTCCCCCGCCCCCCCCCCCCCCACCGCTCAGAATTACACAAAAGGGTCCTTTTAACCACCATCTCTCTGAAACAACATTCACAAACGCATCCATTTGGAAAAAGCTGCATGTGAGAGGCCCCCACTCCCTCCGCACGCTTCACTGCATCACCATTGTCTACAGGTCACACAATCTGACAAGGAGTAAATGAGAGCCCATCGCACATCTGCTGTCAGCTGTACAAAGGAGCCAACGAGCAGGAGAAATCACCCTGACTCGGTGGAATTAACAAGTCCCAGCGCATTACACACGTGTGAGCGAATTTGAAGCAGAACAACCGTCATCTCCCTGTAATGAACTTTAATATCCTTAATCCTAGTCAATGGCTGGCTCCCAAACCAGCTGTAATATATGTAATCCGTAATAAATACTAGACAGCAAATATTATAGATGAAATATCACCAGTGCAGTGGAGCCGTGCAATTCAATCACTGCTGCACATCTGAGCACGTTTTGGAGAGACTCAATCTTTTTCCAGTTAAGTGTTCAATAAGGCCCTAACCATACATCACCATAAAATGGTTATGCTTCTCAACATAGGCTGTCGTTTCAGAATACAATATTTATTATTTATATGTAATCACCTCTGCCTTTACTTCTCTCTTAATGAAAGACCTTATCCAGGCCAACCATAAATATACCCGATCTGCTTCCACCCACCACATGTAATCTCTTACCTCTACCCTTCTCCCCCCAGCTGCTCACACTGTCATCTCTCCGCAGCCTCACTGGAGTTTGCTGTTCATAGCAGCTGATTCTATAGTTCTGGAGCTTCAATATTTTAGGCCTAACGGACAGCAATTTAAGGCCACCCCATCCCCAGGATTTATGGTAACCAAACTTATCCCCAAGCAAAAAAAAAAAGTCAAAATCAATCATGGTCTCTTGGGGCTAGGGTGACCAGTTTTGGAACCAGGTCTCTAACTAACCCGTTACAGAGTTAGATAGTAATCGTATTATCCAGAACACAATTTATTAAATTGCTATAAAAATCGACTCTACTGTTTAATAAAAACAAAGGAAGCTAAATCCCAGCAATACCAGTTTTGAAACGCCTCGGTCAAACTACTATTGAGGTACAGTATATAGTTCCCTTAAGTGCACCATTAAAAGAAACCTCTATGTAATTCTTTAAATAAGGCCAGTCACAGAGGCTGCTCTGATGACGAGGGATACGGTAAGGAAGCAGCCTAGAGGATACTCTGACCTCTGCCATGGCGAGTGCTGGAATCTGTGACTGGGAGCACAAATCAAGCCCACTTTTCCAATACAGTAACAAAAATAAATATATATATATCTATATATGTCTGGGGCCCAAAGTATTTCTGTCCTTTGCAACAAGCAACCAGGTTTCAAATTGATTCATAAAGGGAGGGATAAGTGTTTCATACCAATAACTAGGTGGGGGGAAAAAAATATGTTCACTGCATGACATTTAAGATTAAAGGTCATCGGTGAAAGTATTTTTAGATTTCTCAATGAAGCAGGGGTTAACGGTATTACACGAAAGGTCTCTCTCTCTCTCTCTGTCCCCCCCGCACCCCACCCAAAAAATCCACAGGAAAGATTTAGCCTAGGCAACTTTTAATATATATATATATATACATACAGTATATAAAAAATACTATTATGTGAATTAATAAATCAGACAATCCCCCCAAAAAGTAGGCATTACCACAAAACTATATAAATTGGTCAGACCAACAGAAACACTGATTCATAGGCAAGATGTATGACCCACAACTCTGGCTTCATTCCGTTACGCAAACCTTTAGACTGGGGACGTCCCTGGTTCAAATAATACCTGCGTACGTGCGGAGACTGCAGACCTCAAATGGCTCACATGTCCTGGGTTAGACTGGTGAGATACAGATAAAGGAAAGAGAGAGGATTCTTCACCTTCCCCGCCCACAACGTGCTTGCGGATATTAGGAAAGGACGGGGGGGTGTGAGTTGAGTACCAGAGTTTTCTGGGCAGAATAATCATAATAATCACGACTCAATCATTTTTCTAAAAGACAGAAGACTGTTGGTTGAGAAGTGGGGGGGGGGGGGGGGGGGAGAGATTGAAAAATCATTGAAAAAAAAGGTAAGGCAGTAAAGCCTCATGAACTCAATGCCCACCCACCCACTCACCAGAGAGGGACTGGAACTTTAAATAACACCTAGAATCCTTGCATTTGATGATAGCGCTTTTCACATCTTATAAGACGTCTCAAAGCGCTTCACAGAATATTACTGTGACTAGAAAAAAGAGGGGTTGGGGGGGGGGGGGGGGGGAGGGGAATATATATATATACATACACATTCCTGGGGCCCAAAGTCACTCACAATCTCACTGACTGCACTTTGACATTCGGTCTGTCCTCCCATTTCACAACCTCATTTTTACGCAATTTAGCCCCCTCTCCCCCCCA
>JAYJKW010000334.1:0-15700 GCA_035084275.1 Hydrolagus colliei | reverse complement strand
TGGTTATTATTGCAGTAATGCTATTTCTGAGCCGATACATAAAAATCAGCCTACAGCTATTCACACCTAGATTGTTTGGGTAAAGAAGTCCTGGTGTTTTTATATGACAAATGCAATTCAGCTGTGGTTCGCTTCATAATGAGCTCTATTACTACATCAATACAGAATAATGAATAGCTGGAAGTGAGTTATGTGACTGTAATCTAATCAAAGTGTTTAAGTGGTTTCATAAGCAGCGAAAGTGAAGTTCATGCAGTTTGTAGCCATCAGCCATACTCTGAGACTGCAACACATTCTTGAACTTTCTCCTGGTTTTCTGAAAAAAAATGTGGTTGATTCCCAGTTCAAGAAGAATGAGCAATGGGGTACTAGTAGTTTTGTGAGGGCTCTAAAATTTGGAGGGAAGATTAGGATGCGTGGAGGATCATTTGGAGTATAAACACCAGCAAAGACCAATTGGGTCGAATAGCTTAGTTTGTTGCTCTAGATCAGTGGTGGCCAATCTTTTCAGTCGGTCAACAAAATAATTTTTCTTGACTGAATCTTTCTTGATGTGTGCCATAAAGCAAGGACTATTCAATCAAGAAGAAAAAATCAACACACACTACCTTGAACATAGGCTTATCCAGACTCATGCAAATGTTCAAGGGGGGCGGGGTGTGGAGGCACTTCTTCACAGCCCCACTGAATGGAACCAGCCCGTAGGCCATAGTTCGGCCGGCACTACTCTAGATTCTGGAGTATTCGAAGAACAATCTCAGAGAGGATTGTATCAGAGAGTGTGTTGTACCTCTCACAGCTGTTTTCATCTGAAACTGATAGGAACAACAATTCCTAAGTCAATAATGAGGCACATGAAGAAGGGTAAATTGGATCGGTCTTTAATTACCTTCAGCAGTCAGTTTATATTATTTATAAAATGCTAAATGGATTCAAGAAGATAAATTCAGAATAGACAATTGAAATTGTATGAAGAAAGCCCCAACAAACCATTTCATCTCATCTGTCTAGAATACCCATCCTACTATTCTCCCATTGCAGCTTCTAGTTGTTTCTTAAATGAACTCAGCATTCTCCTCTCAATGACCCTTCCTGCTAAACGCTTTTCAATCATCAATTGTCCTCGATGTGAATAAATACTTCCTGGCATCTGTCCTGAAATTGCCCTTTACAATCTTGAACCCAGTAATAACTTGTTCTGCTGCTTTGGCGTATTTGAATTTTAAATATGCAAAGGTAGCAGAACAAGAGGTCGCGGGATGAAGGTTGTTGAAAGCAATTTTAGGGCAGATACAAGGAAGCATTTTGACATACAGAGGCTAAATAACAGCTTGAGCTGGTTATCTGGAAGTTATGGTTGGTCGAGACCAGCACACTAAACTCATTTAAGAAACGGCTCAATGCTATAAACGTAAGGTTTCCTAAAATGATGTGTGGTTATGAAATGCCATAAAATCAGCCATTAATTCCATTTGGGTCAAGAAGCTTACCAAGTATTGCTCATCATCAATTTTTACAATGCCAATGACATGATCTAACTTTCAAAGAAGAAATAACTGAGAAATAATCAAACGCTCCTGGCTGGAAAATTGAGGGTACATTTACAGAATATTGTCCTGTAGTTCAGTGGGTAGAGCACTTGCCTTGGATGCGAGAAACCTGGGTTCAATTCCAGGCAGAGTGAAACTTTGGGCAAGTTTCCTTACTCCACACTAATGATAATAATCTCTCAATAAAAATGATAATAAATCGTTTCAATCCATGACTGTTTTTAGGACACCGCTGTGCGCAATTGGCTGCTGCTATATCAAATTGCAAGGATTATTATTGTTATTATTAATATTAACACAAGAACACAGTACAGGAGTAGAGAGAACACAAATTGTTGTTGTATTTCTAGTTATATTTAGTTAACGTTTACCGAGGGAATTCATATTCTCTGTTATAATAATGTTGGCTAACATCATTATATTTGCATCCTGACATCGAGATGTCCTCCCGACGTGAAAAGCGTTCTAAAAATGTAATTTTGTTGTTGATTTGGTTCACATGACAAGAGAAGGCATTATGCGTAACACAGGCTGCTAACTGATGATAACTGATGATAAAACACTCCCATTTGCAAACAAAATGCAATTGGTATTTATCCAACATACACCAGAAAAAAAAATGGAAATAGCTACTAAACATACAGTTTTTATTGTTGTACAGAAATAACGAGGAAATGGATCTCAGAGCTGGAACTCAAAGCAAGTGGTTGAGGATGTAAACAGAATATTGTAATAGTCTCGCACCATCAAGCAACACTACAGGGGAAGAAACCCTCTGCACAACAAGCGGTCCGACAAATACTGAAATGCCAAAAATCAGCCAAACAAACTGAACTAAGGTTCCTTTCCCATGAAACGACAGCCTCACGGCATTGCAAATAAACACATGTCCTAAAAATCTGTCTCCATTCTTTGCACAGTGTACGTGACAGACAGGACAAAATTAAACAACAACAACAAAAAATGACCCTTGTATTGCACCTTCCACGGCAGAAGGACGTCCCAAGGCGCTGGGCAGTCATTGTTTCAGACCTGAGCTGGAGTCAGGGACGAGGCGGGAGGAGGGAAATGGGGGATTTCGGGTGACCAATGGGACTGTCAAAGAAGAGGATCTTGAGGCGGGATTTGAAGGAGGCCAGGCAGGGGGAGAGGAGGAGAGACTGTGGGATGGAGTTCCAGAGGTTGGGGGCAGAGTGGCTGAAGGACCGATAATGGTGGGTCAGTTGGGTCAGGGGACATGGAGCAAGCAGGAGCCTGCTGAGTAGAAGGGCCGGGCAGGTTCATAGGGGGTTAAGAGGTAGCAGATGTAGGATGGGATGAGGCCATGGAGGGCTTTGAATGTAAGGACCAGGATATTGAATTCTTTGGGTGATGGGGAGTCAGTGGAGTCGGGCAAGGAGGGGGGAGATGGGGTCACAAAAGCTTGGAGCAGCGGTCAAACCAGGCGAGGGCAAATCTGTGGAGATTGAGCTGGGAGGGGAGGCGGTGTAGGAGGATGGAGTGGTCAACGGTGTCAAAGGCAGCAGAAGTCGAGGAGGACCAAGTGGCAGAGAAAACCCTATTCACAGATGTTTAGAATGTCGTTAGAGACATTGATCAGGGCTGTCTCCGTACTTCAACAACTCCGATTTATTTTGTGCCCTCCATGCCGGACGGTGTCTCAGAGCAATTCACTGTGGCCTACTATGGGCAGCACGGAAGCCAGGTAGCAGAGGTTTGAAGAGAGAATGGCGAGTCAAAAAGGAGCGAAGCTGGGAAGCAACAACTTGTTCCAGGGCCTTAAGAGAGGAATGGGAGGTTGGAGATGGGGCAGGTAGCTGGAGAATAGGGATGGGTCCACTGAAGATGGGGGTAAACCTTGCTAGTCTGCACACTTCCACTCATTGAGTTTGGGCATTCAAGTATTCTTTCGCCTGTTGAGTTATTTATTTTACGAAGATGACGTTCCTGTGTTCAATTAGCAGCAGTGTCAGAAATAATGTAACCTTTCTTCAATTACCGTTGGTTGACTGAATACTGCAAAGTTTATTTGACACAGGTTCAGAGGCTGGAGTTACGAAGAGAGCAACATACCAACATGATGAATATTGAGTTAAAAATAAAGAATCTGCTGACTCAACAAGTTAGCAAAGGAAATTATCAGTGTAAGGTACTGAGCACAGCACAGGAAATCTGCATCACTGAGTAGCACCTCAATGGGATGTTGTAGAGAATACAAAGAGTCTTGCATAGTAGAAGATTAACCTCACAAAGCATTTAGTCGCAAAGATCTACCGGAGATGTTATCACACTGAAGGAGTATTGCCTTTGGGTTGTATACAGGTAACGTGCAAATAGGCTCCAACATATAACCCAGGGTTTTCTTAGGTCAAGGGTGGTATCTCTGACATTGTCTATAACAACAACAACAAACAAAATTAGAGAGAAAGGAGGGTGGCTGAAGGCACGGTTGAAGAGGAGAATCTTGAGACAGGTCTTGAAGGAAGCAAGGGAGGAAGAAAGTTGAAGGGATTGTGGGATGGAGTTCCAAAGCTTGGGGTCTAATATGAGATTAGCATTATCAGCAAAATAATCCTCATATTTGGTACAGCACCTTTCACCCACAAAACACACAGTCACTTTACAATATATCTTATAAAATGTACACTTTACAATATACATTAAAAGCCCATTTATCTGGCACCCTTGGACCTGGCCAATGCCAGTTAAACGGCATGCCGGATATGCGGACGAAAACCCAATACCAAAAAAGTTAAACGTTTTTTTAAACATACCATATTAATAATGGACTAAATAATAACAGAATATTGTATGGATACTTACCAATAAAGCAATAAATATTGATTACAGTCTACAAACACAGCACACAATCACAAAGCAAACTTCTACAACGGGGGATGGTTGTGGCTTAAAGCGGTACTGTCTTTTTTATCCTCTTTCTTTTCTTTCTCTCCCTCCTTCCCTCTCTCTCTCTTTCACACACACACTCAGTCAATCTGGCATCTCAATGGCTCCAAACTTAACCCTCCTCCACTCCTTTCATTTTCCATCTAAATTAATCAACTCTTCCCCCTCTCTTTCCCTCTCTTTCCCCTCCACCCGCGCTCGCCCTGCCTCTCTCTCCTTCTCCCACCCCACACCAAAACAGTGTATAAACCCACGATACAGTCAGGCTACACTGGCCTGACTGTATCCGTCAGAGAGAGAGAGAAAACGACAGACAGACAGACAGACAGACAGACAGACAGACAGACAGACAGACAGACAGACAGACAGACAGACAGACAGACAGACAGACAGACAGACAGACAGACAGACAGACAGACAGACAGACAGACAGACAGACAGACAGACAGACAGACAGACAGACAGACAGACAGACAGACAGACAGACAGACAGACAGACAGAAAGAAAGAAAGAAAGAAAGAAAGAAAGAAAGAAAGAAAGAAAGAAAGAAAGAAAGAAAGAAGAAAGAAAGAAAGAAAGAAAGAAAGAAAGAAAGAAAGAAAGAAAGAAAGAAAGAAAGAAGAAAGAAAGAAAGAAAGAAAGAAAAGAAGAAGAAAGAAAGAAAGAAAGAAAGAAAGAAAGAAAGAAAGGCAGGCAGGCAGGCAGGCAAGTAAGTGAATAGATAGAAAGAGAGAGGGAGAGATAGAGAGGAAGGAAAGAGAGTGAGAGAGAAAAAGAAAAAGAGGCGGAGAGAGAAAAAGGAGAGGAAAAGGAAAAAAAGGAGGAGAAATCGACAGTGGCGCTTTGAGAGGAAAAACTGGAAGTGCCACTACCGGCAGGATTCAAAATAATCTCTTCAACAATTGACTCATTAACTGCGCCACCACGGTTGCGCAGGATAAGATCTGGTTATTTGAATGGGGACATTTTTTTTGAGGTGCCGGTAACACGGAAGTTTCGGTTGATTGGGTCACGGATAAACGGGCTTTTATTGTATATTGTGAAATATACACTTCACAATACATCCTATGAAGCACTCTGGGATATCCTCTTGGCATGAAAAACACTATACATGGGTTTTTTAGGATATCAATGAGTCTGTCAATATATGAGGAAGATAATGAGGAAGAACAACTCCTCTTCTGTTGTTATGCCTCAATCTTTGCTGCTTCCTGTCTCTTCCACCAGATGAATCGGTAACCTGCAACACTCCAGACTCACTGCAATATGTTTCAACTTGTCTCCTAAGATGTTATTCTAAAGGAGCCAGATGCTCTCAGACAAACTTATTAACTTCGTGGGTTGCCATTCGGCTTGACTCCAAAGTTTTTCTTTCACTTGGCTCTGAATATTCCAAGAGCTCAGTACTTTAACAGTTGGAGACACGGACTAGTTATTCTCAGAATATTTTTTTTAAAAACAAGGTAGATACGGAGGGCACACTCTCTTTCCCTATCTGCTGAACTCTGATGCTTACACTGGCAGATGAAACAGATAGGGAGGGGTATTGAGGAAGAACGCTGGTGCGAACAGAAGCTCAGATTCCTTGCTAATTGTGTGAGCCTTTTGCAATGCTGCACTGGAAGTAGTGTCTGGCCTTTTGTATCTTTAGGATGTTTTAATGAAAGATGAATTAATGAGCACTTTATTCCAGGACACAAAGAATGCTTGACCTTTCGTGATTGCTTTACTTTGACAAGCTCCAGAGTATCCAGAACCCTGCAGCCCGTTTCCCTTCCTCATCACTCTCTGAGAGCTCAAGCCCATCCTTCATTGGCTTGCATCTCCCAGTGGATTGAGTTCAAGATTCTCATTCTCACCTTAAATTCCTTCCATGGTCTACTTCCATCACCACCTCGAACTCCCTTCGCGCATCAGACACCAGCCTACTACCTGTCCCACCAGGAGCTTGCAGGCTATCTACACCCACTCTCTGACTCAACCACATCTCAAGACTCATCTAGTTGCCCACACATTTGATCATCTTTGTAGCCCCTCAGGTTCGACCCCCAACATGGGTAGCAAGGAAATATTATTAAGTGCCTTGTGACATTCATCCAACACGAAAGAGCTAGATGAATATATATTACTGCATTTGATATAATGCCTTTTTACATGGTCACGTTGCCTCAAAGCTCTTCACAATATCTACTGTAAAGCGTGGTGACTACGTATTTATTTTTTAGGTGAATTCAGCAGCCAATTTGTGCACAACAGTAGCCCACAAACAGCCTTTCCCAAAGGCAGTGACAAAAGCTGGAGGGTGCTATGTATATGGCAACGAAACGTAATTGGCAGTGATGAACTACGTTTTCCTTGCATTCTCATAGGGAGTACATGTCAAGATGTAATTTAAAAGAAAAATCCACTTTCAAAATTCAGAGAATTTCAATTTAGTAACAGTTAAAATAAACAGTTTTTTTTTGCTTTAAATCACAGACGGAAATTGTGAGAGGCAGTAAGTACACAAAAGCATGTACGTCTCTACCATACTTTGAGGTAATGGGATGGATACCACCATCAGCTCAGCAACAATGAATAAGCAGTTCAGCTTCAGTCTCGCACCAGCAGCAGCTTAACAAGCGTATGTGAGACGAGAAGAGAGAAGTAACTGCAAACAACAGCCTTCACCAAAGTATGCACACACAAACTAATCTGGCAGTACTCTACATCAAACAAATATGTGGAGCCTGAACCTATAACTTCTGACTCAGAGGTGAGTCTGCTACCAACTGATCCACCTAAGGAGACAGAAACTTTATTTATTGGTTTAATGTATCATCCGAAGGACAATGTGACAATGACACCTGCGACACTGCAGGACTCCGCAGCATGTACTAAAGTACTAATTTACTCATCTGTATAGATAACTAAATTGACAAGGTGTTTCTGTAGGGATTAACTACGTGCAAATATTGGCTGTATATCAGGGTTAAAGTGTTGAACTGTGAATCCATTTAGAAAAATGATAAAGGTGCTTTAGTACTTCATAACCAAAGACTGAGATCATTGCTTTACACTCAACATGACTTCCACACCTCTACAAACTGATTTTAAAAGGTTTGTTGGCTCCAGCTTATATAGAAAAGAGTCAGCTACTTTTGAATTGAGCTGCACGATTCCAACAAATGTCTTGCATATGTTGTGGGGGGAGTGAATGCACCTACAAATAAATACGTAGTGGAATGTGACAATATCACCTGTCAATCAGTGCTGTTGAAAGTACAGCACTTTGGGGTAATACCCCACCACCTGCCGATTCACTCCACCGAAAAGCCAGCGATAACTTTGACTATGTTGTTGGCAAATGTGCTAATTGTTACTGGTGATTAAATCACATTGATCATATCATAAGCTGCACTTTTCTTGCCAGCTAACTTTGAACATACTCATTTTGTAAATGTAATACAGTACAGTATAATGATTGATCAATGAACTCCCCATTGGTTTGAAAGTTTGCCATTGTTGCCAAGAACTCGCTTTTCAAAATTAAGGCCTGAAAAAATATTTTTAATGGTGTAATTTGCACTCCTGCTCCCTCGACGCCTCGGAACGTCCTCGCAACATAAAAGGTGCTCTACAAATTAATGTTGCTGCTGTTGTTGTTGTATCACTCAAGTCTAACATGCTCTGATTGCTGAATATAGACATTTTCAGCACAGAAGGAAGCCATTTGGCCCCTCGTGTGTGTTTCATTGCTTCCTTTATTCTAGTAAGTCATCCTTTTTTTAAAATTAATTCCACTTTCCAGCACTGTCCTAACAACAATTCATATTTTTGCCACTTAAGTATTTACCCAGCATCTGTTTGAATTATTCTATTCATGGTACCTCAATAGCCACCATGTTAATAACTATCCTTTTGTCTAAGTCATTGATAATGGGATTTCCCAGTCAAAATATATTAGCGGAAACCATTGTTGATTTCCGATATTCACACCTTTTGGACAACAATCAAATCTCCAACAGTCTTGTTTTGATGTGTAATGGTTCTGTGGCTTTATTATGCCTCATAACAACAACAAAAACAACTTACGTTTAAGTCACAACCTTCATGCAGGAAAGAGTGTTCATTATTGTACAGAATAATGGCAGTAGAATGAGCAGACAATTGTAAGTTAACAATAGCGACAAGTGTTGCATGAAGCTACATCTCACTCATACAGCCTGATCTCACAGTATCATTAAAATCCCCCAAATCACACTGACTGTTCCAAGTTCTAAAATGCTCAAATTATTTCAACAATGATAATCCTTATGTTTGATGCAGTGCTTTTCAGACTGGAAGTGTGTCTCAAAGACTTCACAGGATTTATTTAAAAATGAGTGATTCTGACAAACATAGCAGCCAATACAGTCATGCAGGGAGAAACCTTGTTCAAGTTTCCTTACTACATGATAATGAACACTGATAATAATCCCTCGAGGAAAAAATAAAATTGGTCACTCAATCCACGATGGTTTGTGGGACACTGCTATGCGCAATTGGCTGCCGCATTTCGCTCACAAATATAGTCAATTCAGTAAACAGTATATTCTGTGATACGCTTTGAGACATCGAGACCACGTGAAAAGCACTATGTCAAATGCAAAGATTATTATTATTAAGTAAATAACCAATTTATTTGTGGAATTGTTGAATATGTCCTTGGGATCTTTTACATCCATTAAACACTTCCCTTGTTCAGCATCTTATTCTGAACAACGCAGCACTCCACAGAAATGTATTGGAGTGTTAAAGAAGACTGTATGAGTTCCAAGGTGTGAGACTTGAAACCACAACCTTTGACTAAAAGGGATTTGGGAAGTTGGAATTTTGGATAAGGAGTATCTTTGTTATAAACTTTCTATTTTCCATCCTACATGTTTTACCACCAACTCTATCTTTCTGCCTCCACCCTCGATTCCAGTACCAATGCTGACCTGACAGACTGCCTGTCCGACATCATGTCCTGGATGAGAGCTACCTTTCTACAGTTGAATGTCAGTTTGATCCTCAACTGTCTTTCTTCCCCTACATCTATGACTGCTCTGCCTTCCAGCACCTCCGCAAAAGTGCCAGACTCAACTACCTCACCCCTCAGGCCACTGAAACTTTCATTTATGCCTTCATCACGTCCAGGCTCGAATATGCAAATACCCTGCTTGTCAGCCTTCCCAACTCCTCCCTCCATAGACAGCAGATATCTAGAACTCTGCAGCTCAAGTCCTCTCCTGCACCGCTCCACATTCCCACATTCCCCATCTCCCACATTCTCACCCTATTCCATTCGCTCCCCATTATTCAAGAGTTTCAATTCAGGATCCTGCTACTCACCTTTAAAGCCCTCCATGGCCTTGCCCCACTATACTTCTGTAACCTGCTAATCCCCTACCAAGCTGTCTGCTTTCTCTTCTCAGCAGCTTCAGCATGCTCCATGTACCCTGACCCATCCGACACACCATTTGCGGGGGAGCCTTCAACCACTCTGACCTTCAATTTCTGGAATTCCATCCAGCAATCTGTTCACCTCGACCCTCCCTAGCCTCCTTCAAGATCTGCTTCAAGACCCTCCTCTTCGACAGTGCCCCTTTCCCTCTCTTCCATTCACCCTTCCCAATCCCGACCCCAGCTCAGGTCTGAAACACTGACTGTCCAGTGCCTTGGACATCCTTCTGATGTGAAAGGCACTGTACAGATTTTATTGTTGTTGCTGTTGTTTTAGAATGTTGTGTGAAATCTGCATGGAGGTGTTTCCTAAAAAGGTTGATGAACGATAATTTTAATATTTAAAATTGTATTTTCCTCTGCATGGATGAAATTAAAGGAATTTACAGGGTTACAGTTGATTAACTTTGTCCAATGACTGAATAAATTTATATAAATGGAGCACAAGGGTGACAGGGGTGCAGTATTGAGGTGATTTACTGCTAATTAATCACTTTAAGTAAATATACAGTTCGAAATTGAAAAACATCATGGATTCTGCATCAATTATCACTTGCAGCATGATATTCCACATTCTATTAACTCTTCCTCACCTCCCCCTTCACTTCTATGCTAACAATATTAAATTGATACCATTTGTCCCCATTGACTGGATAATGAAAGCCTTTGGCTCATTGTATCTCATCTTTCCTGAATGCTCAACTTTCCGTTGGCTCACTTCAGCATCAAACTGTTACCTAATTAAGTTCAGTGACCTCCTTAGTGTTCCAACATCTGTGTAAAGAACTTCTTCCTGATGTTTCTCTTTCAACTGCCCCCCCTGTTTCCTTGGCATATCTGAAAATAGTTGTTATTGTAAAGCACAAGGATCCCTTTTAGCAATCAGCCCTGTGGGCACTAGCCTGCTTCATGTCCCCCATCCCACATACCCCACCATCGGCAGTCAATCTTTCAACGTATCTGCCCCCGCTCTGTAGAACTCCACCATGGAGACTCTTCAACTCATGTCTTTCCTCATCTCCTTCAAGGTCAACCCCAAGATCTTCATCTTTCACCATGATATTAGACTCCTTACCCTCTAACCTCTCACCCCATTGACCCCCTCCCCTAGCCCTGATATGCGCACAGCCCTTGTACATCTTCCTCATGCGAAAGGCGCTGTATAAATGTAAATGTTGTATTGTATATGGAAATAGATAATTGTCTGTATAGATAGAGGTATGGTAAAAGAGAGAAGCATACATTCTGCATCAGTGTGTGTATGTGTCTCAGATGGGAAGGATGGCAGCGTGAGCCTCAGATGTTCAGCTGGGACATGCAGAGGCAAGCCCAGGCCTGACTGTGGGCTGGCTTTACTCCAGCGTGCTTTGTTTTTGATTTGTGATACCCGTCAATTGAATTTGATACATTTTAAAATGTTTAATACTAAACAATTCTCACTCACCCCAAATTATGTTTGAAACAGGATCCTTTTTGAGAATGTTACATTTTGTGCGGCTAAGTGGGAGATCCTTTAATGGACATATCATTTTCATGGGACAGTGTTCTCCATTCTGTACAGCCAGGATAAACATCGAACTCAGGCTAATTTGTGAGATAGTTACTTTTGTGGAGCTTAATATCACCCACAAAAATCAATCTCCTTTCAAGCACAACTGTTATGGAATCTTACGGTGGGAAAAATGCTTAATTTCAACAACAATAACAGCAACTTCCATTTACAAACAACAACTTTCATTTTTGATGCAGAATGTATGCTTAGGCTTAGGTTTAGTCAGTAGTTTAGTGGTTAGAGCCTCGCCTCACGAGAGAGAGACCCGGGTTCTATTCCCGGCGGGAAAAAACCTTGAAAACCTTTCCGTACTCTGCATGCCTGATAGTAATCCCTTCAGAAAAGAAACAATAATAAATTGATCCCTCAACCCACAACTGTTTATGGGACACTGCTGTATGCAATTGACTGCCGTGTTTCGACTACAAGTATAGTCAATTCACTTTACAGTATTTTCAGTGAAGCGCTTTGAAACGTCTACAAATGTGAAAAGCGCTGTATCAAATGCAATGATTATTATATAAATGCAGTTACTGTAAACTGGAGTAACCATTCACAGGCAAAAACAACAGCCAATTGCAAACAACCATGTCCCACAAACACCCGTGGAGTGAGCGAACAAATGTTATTTGTTTATTTCTTTATTTATTTGTTGACCAGGACACCGGAAGAAACTCCCTTCTCTTTTCGAGTAGTGCCAAGGGATCTTTAATGCCTACCTGCACAGGCAGATAGGACCTAGGTTTAATGTCTCATCCGGAGGACGGCATCTCCAAAAATGCAGTATGCCCCCAGCACAGAATTACAACACTTAATAGAATTTATTGTTTTGTAGACGAATGTGGCATTTGTTTTGCACAAAGCAATGTCCACAGTCACCCATGAAGTGACTGACTCGATTCTATCTGGGGGATTGTTGGCAATATACCAGAAGATACCACATTCTGTTTTGAAATAGTGCGATGGGGAACTGTAACTTCCAGCTAAGCAAGCGAACAAGATTTTGGTTTAATGTCTCATCCAACGGACAGCACTTCCAACAATGTAGCACTCTAGCATCTTTCACCATTGCTCCATCTACACAGAAAATTGTCTATATTTGATATGATCTGATTGTATTGCAGTTTCAGCGAGGACTGTAATTTCAAAGACTTGATGTGGGGCTTGAACCCACAAATTGCTAATTCTGTGGAAAGTGCCACTAACTGAACCAATCTGCCACCTGGTGCCAGCTAACCCAGCACAGACCAAGATTGGGACCTTCCAATGTTTATAGTCTGTATGAATTAGTTCTCAATGGAAGATGCACTCATCCACTAATTAGGTAATTGGGGAAGCCATGCACATTTGTTTAAATACCTATGGGTGACATTCCTGCACTGGCCATTATACAATCATTGTGACCATCTTATAATGTACTTTATACAACCCTCTGCAGTATTTCCTGATCTTTGGAAATGATGCTTATGATTCAATGAACAAATCCTTTTTAACAACTTTCTGAACTGCAACAATATTTTGTGTGTGAATCCTTCCTGTGTACTAGGGAACGGCGATTAATCGGTTTTTCGATTAAACCCGATATGATTTTCAGATCGGTATGCCGATATGGTGATTCTAAAAAAACTGTTATATCGAGAGATTCGATTTTAAAAATATACATCGATATATTTTTAATATCGTTCCTGGCAATATATCAATATTGTTGGTATTATCAGTGTAATGCGATCTTTTCCAGCTTACCTTGTCGCCGGCAATGCAACCTCCTAGACCTAGAGCATGGAATGCGCGTACATTCGGTGCGCGCGCACAATTAACGGGCGCGCACATCCGATGCGCGCGCACACTTTACTGCGTATACTCGACGTGAGTCGTGGCGTCTTAACAAAGTCGCATCGCTGAAAATTGTAGTTTGAAAATTTACCTTTCTCATCATGGGGAAAAGAAGCCCCGTATGGGACTACTTTGAAAACAATGCAGTCAGTAATGGTGTGTATAGATGTACAGTTTGCAAGGTCTTGGTTAAGACATCTGATTCGAGCACGAGCAACCTGCGACAACACATTAAGCAGCACCACCCCGCCCAGCACGCTGCCCTCAGAGCGAAATCATTGTCGACAACAGCAGGAAGTCGAACCAGCGCTTCGGAGAAAGCGACAGGTAGTGGGGCCAGTGCAGCTCAAACAATTCCTGCTTTATTTAAGAGGAGAACATTGTACCAGAGAGGGGACAAAAAGTGGCAAAGTATCACGAACGCTGTCACTTTTTGCACAGCAAAGGAGAGCTTGCCAATGGCGAAGGACATTAATTCAGACTAAAGACTACATCAAAATCAGTGGCATTTTGTGGCTGTAAGTGTTATTTGTGTGTGTGAGAGAGTTAGAAGCCAGATTATCACTGCTTCTATGTGTGTGTCTAGTCAGACACACACATAGAAGCAGTGATAATCTGTCTTCTATGTGTGTGTCTAGTCAGACACACACAGCAGTGATAATCTGGCTTCTAACTCTAACAGTCAGACTGTCTGTCTCTCTCTTTTCTATTGTAATAGATCTCATTTACACGTGGACATTACATGCTACTTTCAAGCAAGAAATGGAGGAGAATAAATCTCTAGATTTTGTTTTTGGTGTGTGTGTGTTCTATTTTGTCTTTAGAGATGGAGGGAGAGAAGGAGAGGGGGAAAGTTGGGAGAGAAGGAGAGAGGAAGAGAGGAGAGGGAGGGAGAGAATGAGAGGGGGAAAGGAGGGAGAGAAGGAGCGAGGGAAAAGGAGGAAGAGAAGGAGAGAGGCGAGGGAGGGAGGGAGGGAGGGAGGGAGGGAGGGAGAGAAGGAGAGGGGGAAAGTTGGGAGAGAAGGAGAGAGGAAGAGAGAAGAGGGAGGGAGAGAAAGAGAGGGGGAAAGGAGGGAGAGAAGGAGCGAGGGGAAAGGAGGGAGAGAAGGAGAGAGGGGAGGGAGGGAGGGAGGGACAGAAGGAGAGAGGGGAGGGAGGGAGGGAGGGAGAGAAGGAGAGGGGGAAAGGAGGGAGAGGAGACAGGGAGGAGGGAGAGGAGAGAGGGAGAGTGGAGGGGGAGGGAGAGAAGGAGAGGGGGGAGGGAGGGAGGGAGAGAAGGAGAGGGGGAAAGGAGGGAGAGAAGGAGAGAGGAGGGAGAGAAGGAGAGGGGGAGGTAGGGAGCAAACAACATTGTATAATTGAACAGACCTTGACACCAACATTACAAACTTTCTGGACCTAGAGCACGCATTTCGAAATGTGCGTGCACCGCGACTGCGCGCGCATCGTCAGTGCGGACGCACCGTCAATGCGCGCGCACCGCGACTGAGCGCGCACCATAAATGCGCGCGCCATCAATGCACACGCACTTCGAATGCACGCGCAGCGCAGTATAAAAACTCGATAGATCGGTTAAAGCAGGTATGAGCAAACCGATATATCCATATCCGGAAAAATCCCATATCGCCGTTCCCTACTGTGTACACGTAAAAAATAATCAGTGTAACCTGCATGTTTACATGCATACTGAGCGCAGATTAAACTGATCTGTCTTTAACCATGGAAATGCCCTGCAGTTGGAACCAAGGCATGAGTCTCCAGAACAGGAAGAACACTGAACATAATCGTGATCTTAGCTTTAAGATGATTGTGTTAAAATTTAAGTTCTGCAAAATTTTGGAAAATTGTGCTTTAACTTGGAAGCTGATTATTTTGGGATCCTCACTTTCCAGCCACTGTTCCACTTCCATCCAGTCTCCAGCCCTGGATCCCAGCAAGGCTTAGTCTCTAACTCTGGTTCCACCTCCTCCTTAGTCACCAGCCCACTGGTTTTAACTTTATCACTGCCCGGAAGAAATCAAATTTGAGCATAAGCCTAAAGTTAGTAGTCCAGTTGCTAAGCAATGCACCTGAAGCCTTCCAGGGCTCAATGCCAGACAGCTTCAATCTATAAACTCGATTTAGAACACTGGTGAACTCATTCAATCTCGGTCCAGTCAAGGTCACACTAGTATCACAAAGGACGTGTGGTGAGAGTTTGTGGTCCTGGCAACTTCAGTAATCAGTGCCTGCGTTGTGTATTCAACTGGAACCTGAATGAGGTTGGTTGGGAATGTTTTCCATTCCAAAGATATGATAAGGGCAACAAACGGAAGAGCACAGCACAAAGTACTGCCAATAAATATAGACCATGAGTCCAAACTTTTTTCTTGTGGTGCAGGTATCAAAGTA
>JAYJKW010000078.1:0-15822 GCA_035084275.1 Hydrolagus colliei | reverse complement strand
TAGAGCAATAAGCGCCCACATACAGCCCAAAGCGCCCACCTACAGCCCTAGGCGCCCAACCATAGCCCTAAGCGCCCATCTACAGCCCGAAGCGCCCACCCACTGCCCTACGAGCCCACGTACAGCCCTAAGCGACCACCTACAGCCCTAAGCGCCCACCTACAGCCCTAACCACCCACCTACAGCCCTAAGCGCCCACCTACAGCACTAAGCGCCCAACTACAGCCCTAAGCACCCATCTACAGCCCTAAGCGCCCACCTAAAGCACTGAGTGCACACCTACAGCCCTAAACGCCCATCTACAGCCCTAAGTGACCAGCCACTTCCACACGCGCCCACCTACAGCCCTAAGCGCGCACCTACAGCCCTAAGCGCCCACCTACAGCCGTAAGCGCCCACCTACAGCCATAAGCGCCCACCCACTGCCCTACGCGCCCACCTACAGCCCTACGCGCCCACCTACAGCCCTAAGCGCCCATCTACAGCCCTAAGCGCCCACCTACAGCACTGAGCGCCCACCCACTGCCCTACTCGCCCACCTACAGACCTACTCGCCCACCTACAACCCTAAGCGCCCATCTACAGCCATAAGCGCCCACCTACAGCCCTAAGCGCCCACCTACAGCCCTAAACGCCCACCTACAGCCCTAAGCGCCCGCCTGCAGCCCTGGGCGCCCAAATACAGCCCTAAGCGCCCACCTACAGCCCTAAGCGCCCAACTACAGCATTGAGCGCCCAACTACAGCCCTAAGCGCCCACCTACAGCCCTAAGCGACCACCTAAAGCCCTAAGCGCCCACCCACAGCCCTAAGCGCCCACCCACTGCCCTACGCGCCCACCTACAGCACTAAGCGACCACCTACAGCCCTAAGTGCCCACCTACAGCCCTAAGCGCCCACCTACAGCCCTCAGTGCTCAACTACAGCCCTAAGCACCCATCTAAAGCCCTAAGCGCCCACCTACAGCACTGAGCGACCAGCCACTGCCATACGCGCCCACCTACAGCCCTAAGCGCATACGTCCAGCCCTAAGCGCCCATCTACAGCTTTAAGCGCCCACCTACAGCCCTAACGGCCCAACTACAGCCCTGAGCACACACCTACAGCCCTGAGCGCCCACCTACAGCCACAAGCGCCCACATACAGCCCTAAGCGACCACCTACAGCCCTAGGCGCCCAACTACAGCCCTAAGCGCCCACCCACAGCCCTAAGCGCACACCTACAGCCATAAGCGCCCACATACAGCCCAAAGTGCCCACCTACAGCCCTAGGCGCCCAACCACAGCCATAAGCGCCCACCCACTGCCCTACGTGCCCACGTACATCCCTAAGCGACAACCTACATGCCTAATCGCCCATCTACAGCCCTAAGCGCCCACCTACAGCCCTAAGCGCCCACCTACAGCCCTAAGCGCCCACCTACAGCCCTAAGCGCCCAACTACAGCCCTAAGCACCCATCTACAGCCCTAAGCGCCCACCTAAAGCACTCAGCGCACACCTACAGCCCTAAACGCCCATCTACAGCCCTAAGCGACCAGCCACTGCCATAGGCGCCCACCTACAGCCCTAAGCGCCCACCTACAGCCCTAAGCGCCCATCTACAGCCGTAGGCGCCCACCTACAGCCCTAACGGCCCACCTACAGCCCTGAGCGCACAACTACAGGCCTAAGCGCCCACCCACAGCCCTAAGCGCCCACCTACAGCCATAAGCACCCACATACAGCCCTAACGGCCCACCTACAGCCCTAAGCGCCCACCTACAGCCATAAGCACCCACATACAGCCCTAAGTGCCCACCTACAGCCCTAGGCGCCCAACTACAGCCCTAAGCGCCCATCTACAGCCCTAAGCGCCCACCTACAGCACTGAGCGCCCACCTGCAGCAATGAGCGGCCACCTACAGCCCTAAGCGCCCACCTACAGCCCTAAGCGCCCACCCACTGCCCTATGCGCCCACCTACAGCCCTAAGCGCCCATCTACATCCATAAACGCCCACCTACAGCCCTAAGCGCCCACCCACTGCCCTACGCGCCCACCTACAGCCCTAAGCGCGCATCTACAGCCATAAAGGCCCACCTACAGCCCTAAGCGCCCACCTACACGCCTAAGCGACCACCTACAGCCCTAACAGCCCACCTACAGCCCTAAGCGCACACCTACAGCCCTAAGTGCCCAGCTACAGCCCTAGGCGCCCAACTACAGCCCTAAGCGCCCATCTACAGCCCGAAGCGCCCACCCACTGCCCTACGAGCCCACCTACAGCCCTAAGCGCCCACCCACTGCCCTACGAGCCCACGTACAGCCCTAAGCGACCACCTACAGCCCTAAGCGCCCACCTACAGCCCTAACCACCCACCTACAGCCCTAAGCGCCCACCTACAGCACTAAGCGCCCAACTACAGCCCTAAGCACCCATCTACAGCCCTAAGCGCCCACCTAAAGCACTGAGTGCACACCTACAGCCCTAAACGCCCATCTACAGCCCTAAGTGACCAGCCACGTCCATACGCGCCCACCTACAGCCCTAAGCGCCCACCTACAGCCCTAACGGCCCACCTACAGCCCTAACGGCCCACCTACAGCCCTAAGCGCCCACCTACAGCCGTAAGCGCCCACCTACAGCCCTAGGCGCCCAAATACAGCACTAAGCGCCCACCTACAGCCCTAAGCGCCCATCTACAGCCCGAAGCGCCCAACTACAGCATTGAGCGCCCAACTACAGCCCTAAGCGCCCACCTAAAGCCCTAAGCGCCCACCCACAGCCCTAAGCGCCCACCCACTGCCCTACGCGCCCACCTACAGCACTAAGCGACCACCTACAGCCCTAAGTGCCCATCTACAGCCCGAAGCGCCCACCTACAGCACTAAGCGCCCACCTACAGCCCTCAGTGCTCAACTACAGCCCTAAGCACCCATCTAAAGCCCTAAGCGCCCACCTACAGCACTGAGCGACCAGCCACTGCCATACGCGCCCACCTACAGCACTAAGCGCATACCTCCAGCCCTAAGCGCCCATCTACAGCTTTAAGCGCCCACCTACAGCCCTAAGGGCCCACCTACAGCCCTGAGCGCCCACCTACAGCCACAAGCGCCCACATACAGCCCTAAGCGACCACCTACAGCCCTAGGCGCCCAACTACAGCCGTAAGCGCCCACCTACAGCCCTAGGCGCCCAAATACAGCACTAAGCGCCCACCTACAGCCCTAAGCGCCCATCTACAGCCCGAAGCGCCCAACTACAGCATTGAGCGCCCAACTACAGCCCTAAGCGCCCACCTAAAGCCCTAAGCGCCCACCCACAGCCCTAAGCGCCCACCCACTGCCCTACGCGCCAACCTACAGCACTAAGCGACCACCTACAGCCCTAAGTGCCCATCTACAGCCCGAAGCGCCCACCTACAGCACTAAGCGCCCACCTACAGCCCTCAGTGCTCAACTACAGCCCTAAGCACCCATCTAAAGCCCTAAGCGCCCACCTACAGCACTGAGCGACCAGCCACTGCCATACGCGCCCACCTACAGCCCTAAGCGCATACCTCCAGCCCTAAGCGCCCATCTACAGCTTTAATCGCCCACCTACAGCCCTAACGGCCCAACTACAGCCCTGAGCACACACCTACAGCCCTGAGCGCCCACCTACAGCCACAAGCGCCCACATACAGCCCTAAGCGACCACCTACAGCCCTAGGCGCCCAACTACAGCCCTAAGCGCCCACCCACAGCCCTAAGCGCCCACCAACAGACCTAAGCGCCCACCCACTGCCCTACGCGCCCACCTACAGCCCTACGCGCCCATCTACAGCCATAAGGGCCCACCTACAGCCCTAAGCGCCCACCTACAGCCCTAAGCGCCTACCTACAGCCCTAAGCGCCCACCTACATCCCTAACGGCCCACCTACAGCCCTAATCGCCCACCTACAGCCCTAAACGCCCACCTACAGCCCTGAGCGCCCACCTATAGACCTAAGCGACCAACTAAAGACCTAAGCGACCATCTACTGCCCTAAGCGCACACCTACAGCCATAAGCGCCCACATACAGCCCAAAGCGCCCACCTACAGCCCTAGGCGCCCAACCACAGCCATAAGCGCCCATCTACAGCCCGAAGCGCCCACCTACAGCCCTAAGCGCCCACCTGCAGCCCTGAGCGCCCACCCACTGCGCTACGCGCCCACGTACATCCCTAAGCGACAACCTACAGCCCTAAGCGCCCACCTACAGCCCTAAGCGCCCACCTACAGCCCTAAGCGCCCACCTACAGCCCTAAGCGCCCACCTACAGCCCTAAGCGCCCACCTACAGCCCTAAGCGCCCACCTACAGCCCTAAGCGCCCAACTACAGCCCTAAGCACCCATCTACAGCCCTAAGCGCCCACCTAAAGCACTGAGCGCACACCTACAGCCCTAAACGCCCATCTACAGCCCTAAGCGACCAGCCACTGCCATAGGCGCCCACCTACAACCCTAAGCGCCCACCTACAGCCCTAAGCGCCCACCTACAGCCCTGAGCGCACAACTACAGGCCTAAGCGCACACCTACAGCCCTAACGGCCCACCTACAGCCCTGAGCGCACAACTACAGGCCTAAGCGCACACCTACAGCCCTAAGCGCCCACCTACAGCCATAAGCAACCACATACAGCCCTAAGTGCCCACCTACAGCCCTAGGCGCCCAACTACAGCCCTAAGCGCCCATCTACAGCCCTAAGCGCCCACCTACAGCACTGAGCGCCCACCTACAGCAATGAGCGGCCACCTACAGCCCTAAGCGCCCACCTACAGCCCTAAGCGCCCACCCACTGCCCTATGCGCCCACCTACAGCCCTAAGCGCCCACCCACTGCCCTACGCGCCCACCTACAGCCCTAAGCGCGCATCTACAGCCATAAAGGCCCACCTACAGCCCTAAGCGCCCACCTACACGCCTAAGCGAACACCTACAGCCCTAACAGCCCACCTACAGCCCTAACGGCCCACCTACAGCCCTAAGCGCACACCTACAGCCCTAAGCGCCCAGCTACAGCCCTAGGCTCCCAACTACAGCCCTAAGCGCCCATCTACAGCCCGAAGCGCCCACCTACAGCCCTCAGCGCACACCTAGAGCAATAAGCGCCCACATACAGCCCAAAGCGCCCACCTACAGCCCTAGGCGCCCAACCACAGCCCTAAGCGCCCATCTACAGCCCGAAGCGCCCACCTAAAGCACTGAGCGCACACCTACAGCCCAAAACGCCCATCTACAGCCCTAAGCGACCAGCCACTGCCATACGCGCCCACCTACAGCCCTAAGCGCCCACCTACAGCCCTCAGCTCACACATACAGCCCTAAACGCCCACCTACAGCCCTAAACGCCCACCTACAGCCCTGAGCGCACACCTACAGCCCTAAGCGCCGAGCTACAGCCCTAGGCGCCCAACTACAGCCCAAAGCGCCCACCTAAAGCACTGAGCGCCCACCTACAGCCCTAAGCGCCCATCTACAGCCCTATGCGCCCACCTACAGCCCTAAGTGTCCACCTACAGCCCTCAGCGCCCACCGACAGCACTGGGCGCCCACCTACAACACTAAGCGCACTCCTACAGACCTGAGCGCCCACCCACTGCGCTACGCGCCCACGTACATCCCTAAGCGACAACCTACAGCCCTAAGCGCCCGATCTTTCAATCTTCCTTGGACACAGGGGTCGTGCCAGAGGACTGGAGGATAGCTAATGTTACTCCCTTGTATAAAAAGGGGCAGAAGGACAAGCCTGGTAACTACAGACCAGTCAGTCTAACGTCGGTAGTGGGCAAAATTCTAGAGTCCATAATCAGGGACAAGGTAGATCTTCACTTAGAAAGATATAGGCTAATAAAGGACAGTCAACATGGATTTGTTAAAGGCAAATCTTGCCTTACAAATCTGATAGAATTTTTTGATGAGGTAACGGAATGGGTGGATAATGGTAGCGCAGTTGATGTAGTTTACATGGACTTTCAAAAGGCATTTGACAAAGTGCCACATGAGAGACTTATTAAGAAATTAAAGGCCCATGGCGTAAAAGGGACAGTGGCAGCGTGGATCCACAACTGGCTGCGAGACAGAAAGCAGAGAGTTGTAGTGAGCGGCTGTTTTTCAGATTGGAGGGAAGTGAGCAGTGGTGTGCCACAGGGATCGGTTTTGGGACCATTGCTGTTTGTAATCTACATCAATGATCTGGACTTGGGTGTACGGAGTACAGTTTCCAAGTTTGCAGATGACACTAAGTTAGGGAGAATAGTAAACAGTGAGGAGGATAGTAGCCATCTGCAAGAGGATATAGACAAATTGGTAAAGTGGGCAGACACATGGCAGATGAAGTTTAATGCAGAGAAGTGTGAGGTGATGCATTTTGGGAGAAGAAATGAAGGGAGGCAATATAGGCTAGATAGTACAATTTTAAATGGTGTGAAGGAACAGAGAGACCTGGGGATTTGTGTTAGTGACTCGTTGAAGGTGGCAGGACAGGTAGACAAGGCTGTTAAGAAGGCATATGGGATACTAGGCTTTATAAATAGGGGTATAGAGTACAAAAGTCAGGAAGTGCTGACTAACCTCTATAGGACTTTGGTGAGGCCTCAGCTGGAATACTGTGTTCAATTCTGGTCACCACACTACAGAAAGGATGTGAAGGCATTGGAAAGGGTACAACGAAGATTTACTAGGATGGTGCCAGGATTGAGGGACTTCAGCTATGAGGAGAGGCTAGATAGGCTAGGGTTATTCTCTCTGGAGCAGAGAAGATTGAGGGGAGACCTAATAGAGGTTTATAAGATCATGAGGGGTTTCGACAGGGCAAATAGAGAAAAACTATTTCCACTCGTGGGTGAATCTGTGACTCGTGGTCACAGATTTAAAATAGTTTCAAGGCGCAGTAGAGGGGAGCTGAGGAGAAATTTTTTCACTCAGCGAGTTGTTCGAATCTGGAATGCATTGCCTGAAAAGGTGGTGGAGGCTGATTCGATAACAACTTTTAAAAGGGAATTAGATCTTTATTTAGGAAGAACGGGTCTATTAGGCTATGGGGAGCGGGCAGGGCAATGGGATTGAATCGCTCTTTTCAAAGAGCCGGCACAGACTAGATGGGCCGAATGGCCTCCTTTTGTGCCGTAAAATTCTATGATTCTATGATTCTATGATTCTATGATCGCCCACCTACAACACTAAGCGCACTCCTACAGCCCTGCGCGCCCACCTACAGGTTTGAGCGCCCACCTACAGGCCGATGCGCCCACCTGCAGCCCTACAGGCCCACCTGCAGCCCTGAGTGCCCACCTACAGCCCTGAGCTCCCACATACAGCCCTAAGCGCACACCTACTGCCTTGAGTGCCCAGCTACAGCCCTCAGCCCTCACCTACAGCCCTAAGCGCCCACCGACAGCACTGAGCGCCCACCTACAGCCCTACGCGCACTCCTACAGACCTGAGCGCCCATCTGCAGCACTCAGCGCACACCTACAGCCCTAAGCGTCCACCTACAGCCCTAAACGCCCACCTACAGCCCTGAGCGCACACCTACAGCCCTAAGCGCCGAGCTACAGCCCTAGGCGCCCAACTACAGCCCAAAGCGCCCACCTAAAGCACTGAGCGCCCACCTACAGCCCTAAGCGCCCACCTACAGCCCTATGCGCCCACCTACAGCCCTAAGTGTCCACCTACAGCCCTCAGCGCCCACCGACAGCACTGGGCGCCCACCTACAACACTAAGCGCACTCCTACAGACCTGATCGCCCACCTACAACACTAAGCGCACTCCTACAGCCCTGCGCGCCCACCTACAGGTTTGAGCGCCCACCTACAGCCCGATGCGCCCACCTGCAGCCCTACAGGCCCACCTGCAGCCCTGAGTGCCCACCTACAGCCCTGAGCTCCCACATACAGCCCTAAGCGCACACCTACTGCCTTGAGCGCCCAGCTACAGCCCTCAGCCCTCACCTACAGCCCTAAGCGCCCACCGACAGCACTGAGCGCCCACCTACAGCCCTACGCGCACTCCTACAGACCTGAGCGCCCATCTGCAGCCCTAAGCGCCCACCGACAGCACTAAGCGCACTCCTACAGACCTGAGCGCCCACCTACAGCCCTCGGCGCCTACCTACAGCCCTAACGGCCCACCTACAGCCCTAAACGCCCACCTACAGCCCTACAGGCCCACCTACAGCCCTGAGCTCCCACATACAGCCCTCAGCGCACACCTACAGCCCTGAGCGCACACCGACAGCCTTAAGCGTCCACCTACAGCCCTAAGCGCCCACCAACTGCCCTAATCGCCCACCTACACGTCTGAGCGCCCTCGTACAGCCCTAGGCGCCCAACTACAGCCCGAAGCGCCCACCTACAGCCCTAAGCGCCCACCTACAGCCCTCAGCGCCCACCTACAGCCCTAAGCGCCCATCTACAGCCCTATGCGCCCACCTACAGCCATAAGCGTCCACCTACAGCGCTAAGCGCCCACCTACAGCCATAAGCGCCCACCGACAGCACTAAGCGCACTCCTACAGACCTGAGCGCCCACCTACAGCACTGAGCGCCCGCCTACAGACCTGAGCGCCCACCTACAGGCCAAAGCGCCCACCTACAGCCCTAGGCGCCCAACTACAGCCCGAATCGCCCACCTACAGCACTGAGCGCCCAACTACAGCACTGAACACCCACCTACAGCCCTAAGCGACCACCTAAAGCCCTAAGCGCCCACCCACAGCCCTAAGCGCCCACCCACTGCCCTAACGGCCCACCTACAGCCCTGAGCGCCCAACTACAGCCCTAAGCGCCCACCCACAGCCCTAAGCGCCCATCTACTGCCCTAAGCGCCCACCTACAGCACTGAGCGCACACCTACAGCACTGAGCGCACACCTACAGCACTGAGCGCACACCTACAGCCCTAAGCGCCCACCTACAGCCCTACGTGCCCATCTACAGCCATAAGCGCCCACCTACAGCCCTAAGCGCCCACCTACAGCCCTACGTGCCCATCTACAGCCATAAGCGCCCACCTACAGCCCTAGGCGCCCACCCACTGCCCTACGCGCCCATCTACAGCCCTAAGCGCGCATCTACAGCCATAAAGGCCCACCTACAGCCCTAAGCGCCCACCTACACGCCTAAGCGACCACCTACAGCCCTAACAGCCCACCTACAGCCCTAACGGCCCACCTACAGCCCGAAGCGCCCACCTACAGCCCTCAGCGCACACCTAGAGCAATAAGCGCCCACATACAGCCCAAAGCGCCCACCTACAGCACTAGGCGCCCAACCACAGCCCTAAGCGCCGATCTACAGCCCGAAGCGCCCACCCACTGCCCTACGAGCCCACCTACAGCCCTAAGCGCCCACCCACTGCCCTACGAGCCCACGTACAGCCCTAAGCGACCACCTACAGCCCTAAGCGCCCACCTACAGCCCTAACCACCCACCTACAGCCCTAAGCGCCCACCTACAGCACTAAGCGCCCAACTACAGCCCTAAGCACCCATCTACAGCCCTAAGCGCCCACCTAAAGCACTGAGTGCACACCTACAGCCCTAAACGCCCATCTACAGCCCTAAGTGACCAGCCACTTCCATACGCGCCCACCTACAGCCCTAAGCGCCCACCTACAGCCCTAAGCGCCCACCTACAGCCCTAACGGCCCACCTACAGCCCTGAGCGCACACCTACAGCCCTAAGCGCCCACCTACTGCCCTACGCGCCCACTTACTGCCTTGAGCGCCCACCTACAGCCCTCAGCGCACACCTACAGCCATAAGCGCCCAACTACAGCCCAAAGCGCCCACCTACAGCCCTAGGCGCCCAACCACGGCCCTAAGCGCCCACCTACAGCCCTACGCGCCCACCCACTGCCCTACGAGCCCACGTACAGCCCTAAGCGACCACCTACAGGCCTAAGCACCCATCTACAGCCCTAAGCGCCCACCTACAGCCCTAAGCGCCCAACTACAGACCTAAGCGCCCACCTAAAGCACTGAGCGCATACCCACAGCCCAAAACGCCCATCTACAGCCCTAAGCGACCAGCCACTGCCATACGCGCCCACCTACAGCCCTAAGCGCCCATCTACAGCCGTAAGCGCCCACCTACAGCCCTGAGCGCACACCTACAGCCCTAAGCGCCCACCTACAGCCATAAGCGCCCACATACAGCCCTAAGCGCCCACCTACATCCCTAGGCGACCAACTACAGCCCTAAGCGCCCACCTACAGCCCTAAGCGCCCATCTACAGCCCTATGCGCCCACCTACAGCACTGAGCGCCCGCCTACAGCAATGAGCGGCCACCTACAGCCCTAAGCGCCCACCCACTGCCCTACGCGCCCATCTACAGCCCTAAGCGCCCATCTACAGCCATAAAGGCCCACCTACAGCCCTAAGCGCCCACCTACACGCCTAACCGACAACCTACAGCCCTAAGCGCCCACCTACAGCCCTAACGGCCCACCTACAGCCCTAAACGCCCACCTACAGCCCTAAACGCCCACCTACAGCCCTAAACGCCCACCTACAGCCCTAAGCGACCACCTACAGCCCTAACGGCCCACCTACAGCGCTAAGCGCCCACCTACAGCCCTAAGCGCCCACCTACAGCCCGAAGCGCCCACCTACAGCCATAATCGCCCACATACAGCCCAAAGCGCCCACCTACAGCCCTAGGCGCCCAAACACAGCCCTAAGCGCCCATCTACAGCCCGAAGCGCCCAAGTACAGTCCTAAGCGCCCACCTACAGCCCTAAGCGCCCACCCACTGCCCTACGAGCCCACGTACAGCCCTAAGCGACCACCTACAGGCCTAAGCGCCCATCTACAGCCCTAAGCGCCCACCTACAGCCCTAAGCGCCCAACTACAGCTCTAAGCACCCACCTACAGCCCTAAGCGCCCACCTAAAGCACTGAGCGCATACCTACAGCCCAAAACGCCCATCTACAGCCCTAAGCGACCAGCCACTGCCATACGCGCCCATCTACAGCCCTATGCGCCCACCTACAGCACTGAGCGCCCGCCTACAGCAATGAGCGGCCACCTACAGCCCTAAGCGCCCACCCACTGCCCTACGCGCCCATCTACAGCCCTAAGCGCCCATCTACAGCCATAAAGGCCCACCTACAGCCCTAAGCGCCCACCTACACGCCTAACCGACAACCTACAGCGCTAAGCGCCCACCTACAGCCCTAACGGCCCACCTACAGCCCTAAACGCCCACCTACAGCCCTAAACGCCCACCTACAGCCCTAAACGCCCACCTACAGCCCTAAGCGACCACCTACAGCCCTAACGGCCCACCTACAGCGCTAAGCGCCCACCTACAGCCCTAAGCGCCCACCTACAGCCCGAAGCGCCCACCTACAGCCATAATCGCCCACATACAGCCCAAAGCGCCCACCTACAGCCCTAGGCGCCCAACCACAGCCCTAAGCGCCCATCTACAGCCCGAAGCGCCCAAGTACAGTCCTAAGCGCCCACCTACAGCCCTAAGCGCCCACCCACTGCCCTACGAGCCCACGTACAGCCCTAAGCGACCACCTACAGGCCTAAGCGCCCATCTACAGCCCTAAGCGCCCACCTACAGCCCTAAGCGCCCAACTACAGCTCTAAGCACCCACCTACAGCCCTAAGCGCCCACCTAAAGCACTGAGCGCATACCTACAGCCCAAAACGCCCATCTACAGCCCTAAGCGACCAGCCACTGCCATACGCGCCCACCTACAGCCCTAAGCGCCCACCTACAGCCCTAAGCGCCCATCTACAGCCGTAAGCGCCCACCTACAGCCCTAAGCGCCCACCTACAGCCCTAACGGCCGACCTACAGCCCTTAGCGCCCACCTACAGCCATAAGCGCCCACATACAGCCCTAAGCGCCCACCTACATCCCTAGGCGCCCACCTACAGCACTGAGCGCCCACCTACAGCAATGAGCGGCCACCTACAGCCCTAAGCGCCCACCTACAACCCTAAGCGCCCACCCACTGCCCTACGCACCCACCTACAGCCCTAAGCGCCCATCTACAGCCATAAAGGCCCACCTACAGCCCTAAACGCCCACCTACAGACCTAAACGCCCACCTACAGCCCTGAGCGCCCACCTACAGCCCTAAGCACCCACCTACAGACCTGAGCGCCCACCTACAGACCTAGGCGCCCACCTACAGCCCTAAGCACCCACCTACAGACCTGAGCGCCCACCTACACGTCTGAGCGCCCTCGTAGAGCCCTAATCGCCCACCTAAAGCCCACAGCGCCCACCTACAGTCCTAAGCGCCCACCTAAAGCCCACAGCGCCCACCTGCAGTCCTAAGCGCCTACCTAAAGCCCACAGCGCCCACCTACACTCCTAAGCGCCCACCTACAGCACTATGCGCCCAACTACAGCCCTGAGCGCCCACCTATAAAGCGCCCACCTATAAAGCGCCCACCTGCAGCCCTAAGCGCTGATCTACAGCCCTCAGCGCCCACGTACAGCTATGAGCACCCTCCTGCAACACTAAGCGCCCACCTACAGCCCTGAGCGCCCTAATACGGCCCTGATCGCCCACTTACAGCCCTACGCGCCCACCTACGCGCCCATCTACTGCCCTGAGCGCCCACCTACAGCCCTGAGCGCCCAAATACGGCCCTTATTGCCCACCTACAGCCCTAATCGCCCACCTACAGCCCTACGCGCCCACCTAAGCGCCCATCTACAGCCCTGAGCGCCCACCTACAGCCCTAAGCGCCCACCTACAGCCCTAAGCGCCCACCTACAGCTCTAAGCGCCCATCTACAGCCTTAAGCGCCCACCTGCAGCCCTAAGCGACCGCCTATAGCCCTGAGTGCCCACCTACAGGCCTGAATGCCAACTAAAGCCCTGAACGCCAACTAAAGCCCTAACCGCCCACCTGCACCTCTGAGCGCCCTCGTACAGCCCTGAGCGCCCACCTACAGCCCTAAGCGCCCAACTACAGCCCTAGTCGCCCACCTGCAGGCGTGAGCACCCACCTACAGCCCTAAGCGCCCACCTTCAGCCCTGAGCGCACACCTACAAACCTAAGCGCGCACCTACAGCCCTAAGCGACCACCTACAGCCCTGAGCGCACACCTACAAACCTAAGCGCGCACCTACAGCCCTAAGCGACCACCTACAGCCCTAAGCGACCACCTAAAGCACTGAGCGCCCACCCGCCGCCCTAAGCGCACACCTACAGCTCTATGCGCCCACCTACAGGACTAATCGCCCACCTACAGCCCTGAGCGCCCATCTACAGCCTTAAGCGCCCACCTGCAGCCCTAAGCGACCGCCTATAGCCCTGAGTGCCCACCTACAGCCCTGAATGCCAACTAAAGCCCTGAACGCCAACTAAAGCCCTAACCGCCCACCTGCACCTCTGAGCGCCCTCGTACAGCCCTGAGCGCCCACCTACAGCCCTAAGCGCCCAACTACAGCCCTAGTCGCCCACCTGCAGGCGTGAGCACCCACCTACAGCCCTAAGCGCCCACCTTCAGCCCTGAGCGCACACCTACAAACCCAAGCGCGCACCTACAGCCCTAAGCGACCACCTACAGCCCTGAGCGCACACCTACAAACCTAAGCGCGCACCTACAGCCCTAAGCGACCACCTACAGCCCTAAGCGACCACTGTACAGCACTCAGCGCCCACCTACAGCCGTAAGCGCCCACCGACAGCCCTGAGCGCCCACCTAAAGCCCTAACCGCCCACCTACAGCCCGAAGCGCCCACCTCCAGCCCTAAGCGCCAACCTACAGCCCTAAGCGCCCACCTACAGCCCTAAGCGGCCACCTAAAGTACAAGGCGCCCACCTACAGCCCTAAGCGCCCACCTACAGCCCTGAGCGCCCACCTACAGCCCTAAGCGGCCACCTAAAGTACAAGGCGCCCACCTACAGCCCTAATCGACCACCTACAGCCCTCAGCGCCCACCTACAGACCTCAGCGCCCATCTACAGCCCTATGCGCCGACCTACAGCCCTAAGCGTCCACCTACAGCCCTCAGCGCCCACCGACAGCACTGAGCGCCCACCTACAGCACTAAGCGCACTCCTACAGATCTGAGCGCCCATCTACAGCCCTAATCAACCACCTACAGCCCTAAGCGCACACCTACTGCCCTAAGCGCCCACCTACTGCCCTGAGCGCCCACCTACTGCCCTGAGCGCCCACCTACAGCCCTCAGCGCACACCTACAGCCATAAGCGCCCATCTACAGCCCGAAGCGCCCACCTACAGCACTGAGCGCACAACTACAGCCCTAAGCGCCCACCTACAGCCCTAAGCGCCCACCCACTGCCGTATGCGCCCACCTACAGCACTAAGCGACCACCTACAGCCCTAAGCGCCCATCTACAGCCCGAAGCGCCCACCTACAACCCTAAGCGCCCACCTACAGCCCTAAGCGCTCAACTACAGCCCTAAGCGCCCACCCACAGCCCTAAGCGCCCACCTACAGCACTGAGCGCACACCTACAGCCCTAAGCGCCCATCTACAGCCCTAAGCGACCAGCCACTGCCATACGCGCCCACCTACAGCCCTAAGCGCATACCTACAGCCCTAAGCGCCCATCTACAGCTTTAAGCGCCCACCTACAGCCCTAAGCGCCCACCTACAGCCCGAAGCGCACATCTACAGCCCTAACGGCCCACCTACAGCCCTGAGGGCCCAAATACAGCCCTAAGCGACCACCTACAGCCCTAGGCGCCCAACTACAGCCCGAAGCGCCCACCCACAGCCCTAAGCGCCCATCTACAGCCCTAAGCGCCCACCTACAGCACTGAGCGCCCACCTACAGCACTGAGCGACCACCTACAGCACTGAGCGCCCACCTACAGCCCTAAGCGCCCACCAACAGCCCTAAGCGCCCACCCACTGCCCTACGCGCCCACCTACAGCCCTACGCGCCCATCTACAGCCATAAGCGCCCACCTACAGCACTAAGCGCCCACCCACTGCCCTACGCGCCCACCTGCAGCCCTAAGCGCCCACCTACAACACTAAGCGCCCACCTACAGCCCTCAGCGCCCACCTAGAGGCCATGAACTCACATCTGCATCCCTGAGCGCACACCTACAGCCCTAAGCGCCCACCTACAGCCATAAGCGCCCACCCACTGCCCTACGCGCCCACCTACAGCCCTACGCGCCCACCTACATCCCTAAGCGCCCATCTACAGCCCTAAGCGCCCACCTACAGCACTGAGCGCCCACTCACTGCCCTACTCGCCCACCTACAGACCTACTCGCCCACCTACAACCCTAAGCGCCCATCTACAGCCATAAGCGCCCACCTACAGCCATAAGCGCCCACCCACTGCCCTACGCGCCCACCTACAGCCCTAAGCGCCCATCTACAGCCCTAAGCGCCCACCTACAGCACTGAGCGCCCACCCACTGCCCTACTCGCCCACCTACAGACCTACTCGCCCACCTACAACCCTAAGCGCCCATCTACAGCCATAAGCGCCCACCTACAGCCCTAAGCGCCCACCTACAGCCCTAAACGCCCACCTACAGCCCTAAGCGCCCGCCTGCAGCCCTGGGCGCCCAAATACAGCACTAAACGCCCACCTACAGCCCTAGGCGCCCAACTACAGCCCTAAGCGCCCACCTACAGCCCTAAGCGCCCATCTACAGCCCGAAGCGCCCAACTACAGCATTGAGCGCCCAACTACAGCCCTAAGCGCCCACCTACAGCCCTAAGCGACCACCTAAAGCCCTAAGCGCCCACCCACAGCCCTAAGCGCCCACGCACTGCCCTACGCGCCCACCTACAGCACTAAGCGACCACCTACAGCCCTACGTGCCCATCTACAGCCCGAAGC
>JAYJKW010000451.1:0-16354 GCA_035084275.1 Hydrolagus colliei | reverse complement strand
TGTTGACCGAAAGAAAGAGTTCCTTATTCTCGTCCCTCAAGGATCCACTCGCAAACATACAAGAAACCAACTTTACGCAAGCAGCAAATATAACAGAACAAACTTCTGCCCTGAAATACGGTTGGCACACATGGACCAGGAAGCAACAGTTACGTTTTATTAACAGCGACCTTTGTCAAAGGCAAACACACGCGTTTCCTTCGCGCGTCAGCAGAACATATCAAAGGGCACCGCACACCCAAGGCATCGCATGTCGCGAATTAAGAGCACTTTCGAAACTGTATCAAAAGCTGTCAGCAGCACACACTCTGAGCTCATTGGGAAGCTCGTCCGATTGAAACCCGGTCTAACTGTTGCAGGGAAAACTTCGGAAGTCGAGGCGCGGGTGAAGTGCGAAGCTTCCGACCGGTTGACTACCTCTAACTCCAGCGAAGCTCGGGACGGCTCAGGCGACAACCAGACTTTACAAACCGTCGGTGAGTCACACTGCACTTCACCTGTTGCCGCTGAAGCGAAAGCTGACCATTCCAACCAGAAGCCGCCCAGCGACTGTGCTGCTGACATTAAAAGTTACGGAAGATCCAGTCTTTTTCATTCCAGTTATATCACCACCAATTTTGGAGAAACGTATAACTTTGTGGCGACCCACGTCAACAGTTATTTTGGGAATGCAGCGCAGATGGATCTAGAAAAGCCCGAAAAGCCGCATTTATTGCATTCACAGAAAGAGCGGGGGTCAACCCAGGCAGCGTCAGAACCTCTGAAACTCAAATCTGACAGAGAAGGCAACGAGCAAACTACCGATCACAAACTCCACAGTCAAGGTTTCAATGGTTCCTTTGGCAGCTCTTCTGACCCGACTGAATCTGACCCGGCTACAGTTCCACCGTCTTCAAAACAGAATCTTGTGCGCCTGCTTTCGAAGCCGACCAACAGCGTGCAGGCGTTTGTGGACAGCTATTTCAGCCGCGTGGTTCCAAAGCTGCGAACTGAAATGAAGGGCAACACTGAAGGGCTGAACAAGGAAACCGAGGGTGAAAGTAAAGGAAAAACTGTCGAACAGGACAGGTCAAAAGAGTCCAAGGCAGTGGAGGAGAAAATGAAACATCTTTCTCTTCAGAGGGAAAAGGTACGGCAGTACAACAACAACAACTACAACAACATGGCATTTGTGTAGCACCTTTCATGTCGGGAGGACCAAAGCAGCTGCTTTGCTTAATAGTAAAGGTCAAGATTCCCATGGCATAGAGCAAGCGATAGGGAAGGACACGGGTTAGATTCCCGAGTGGGATGAAACACGTGGCAAGTTTTCTTATTCCGCAAGCCTCTGTGTACCCAGCAGTAGATAGGATTTGTCAATCGACAAATTGCTTTCCAGAGGGGTAATAAACCCTCCAAAATAAATACATAAAACATCCGTCTCTCAATCCACGATTGTGGGACACAAATGGCTGCCACGTGTCGCCCACAAAATACAATCAATGCGCAGTACAGTATATTATTCTGTGAAACACTTGAGACCTTTCAATAATGCTGTGACAAGGCGCTTTTCAATGCAAGAATTATTATTGTAAGAGAAGTTTGCTCAACACTCCTCTCTTGTGTTGGTTTTTTTAGAGAACTTGCAGCAGTGATACTGTAGTCCTTTTTCCTGAACTTGTGTCTTTTTTTATTATTATGCATCAGATTTTCTTTAAATGCATTCCATTTATTTTTCATTTTTATTGTCCTTTCTGGTGTGTTGAATAAAATTTGTTGTTGTTTTGTCCATTTTAATATTCATAGTTATCCCTGCATTGCAGAAAAACCTTGATTTGGGGAGTTGACTAGTACATTTTCAGTCACAGAATAAAATGAATGTTTCGCTGTTGCTCATTGGGTTCATCTCACATTGGTTTCTTGTAATCTTGAATACTCTTCCATTTTATGTTTGTTTCCATTTTTTCATTTATTTTCTTTACATACGATCAAAATGTGTGAAACGATAAGTTCAGTACAGTTCCAAAATACAAAAAAGATTCTGCAAGCAAATGGAACTGTTAGGTTTGTTGAGCCAACGTCTGTGATAAGCCTGGGACAAAATTATAGGTAATTTTAATAAGAGTGTCAGTCAGACTCCTTAATCCAACTCCCAATTTCACCTCTGTTGGCACTTCTCTGACATGAAAGCTACTTCTGTAAATGCTAGTTTTTGTTTGTGAATTTGTGATTGCTAAGGAAATCGTTTTGTGGCATATCTGTGTACGTAGAAGTATCAATGATATTTACTAAAATGCTTGCGAATAGCTTCTTACGTTTTACATTTAGATTTTAACGGGTTAATTTAAAGATCGAGTGAACATTTTCTCCTGTTATATGGTTTATATGTGTTAGTTAATGCCTGTTGTCTGGATTACTCGTACTCTTGAAATACAATCCATTTATTTATCGATAGAGTTGAGGATTAAAGTAAACAGAATAAGCTATCGTGTAAAGCAGGGAATTTGCAAGTGCCCAAATGGTGTAAAATTGCTGTTGTATTATGGTTTGTGAAACATCCTATGTAGTATCATAGCACTAATCCTTCTCTGTGAACAGATCATTGCTAAGGTCAGTGTCGACAACAGGACCAGAGGGTTGGTCCAAGCACTTCACAGAGTCTCCGATATCAGGGTCTACATTAATCGGGTAGAAGAGTTGAATTATCACCTGCTGGAATTTCCTGAAACCACGACTGTGGCTGTCAAGGTAAACGAGACATTTCTGTTTTTCAGGAGGGAATCCATGTGCATCCCACCTTCCTGCTCCGATTTGCAAACATAACACAGGGATGTGCTCGGAGGAATTTCAGTTACCTGAGCCAAATGGGCTCCTTTTGTGCTGTAAAATTCTATGATTCTATGAATAATAAGGAGGTAACTGGCTCCAAGGTGACATGTTTTCTTGGTAGTCCTGTGTAATCCTGTGAAGCGGGTACTCTGTGAAGCCAGGTATATTAAAAACTGCCTTTTATAATTTCTATCAAAGAATTTTTTTTTTTTCTCAGGAGAAAGTCATCCCCTGCTTGTTGCGTCTCAGGCAGGTACGGGATGAAACTCTTCAGGAAACTGTCAGGGAAGCTCTGGCTTTGGTTGGATATACAGATCCCGTCAAGGGCCGTGGCATTCGAGTCCTGTCCATTGATGGGGGAGGAACAAGGTAAAGATTTATTTCAGGCGTTCATCGTATAAATTTCAACGGTATGAGGGTGGCTGAAGGAACAATCAAAGAAAAAGGTCTTCAGATGGGACTTGAAGGAGGCAAGGGATGGGGTGAGGGTTGGAGGGATTGCAGAATAGAATTCCAGAGTGTTGGGGCAGAGATGCTGAATGCCAATGGTGGGGAGGGAAGTGTGGGGGACTCGTGAAGATGAGGAGACAGAGAGCCCTGGTCGCATATGGACAGAATGTTGTTTGTCACTTTGACCAGAGCTGTGTCTGTGATGTGAAGAGCGTGAAACCGAGATTGGAGGGGGTGGCGGTGGAGGGGGTAGAGGAGGCAGCGCAGATCCCCTCAACTTTAGACTGAACATCCATCATCTCACATTTGGTGTTGGAAGAGAGGCATGGGAGGGTTGGACGGAGTTGCTTTATGGTAGAAAAGAAGAGTCTGGGCTTGACCTGAGCTTCCAAGATGATTTTGGAATAAAAGGTGACTTAGCTGAGGCCTCGATGCAATTCCCAGATCTGCCAGATCTGATGGTGAACTGTTCATGTGGATTTGCACCAGGTGTGTTTGGCAGAGGGCAGCTAAGATTTGAGGGAGCGGTAAAAACCCCTTCTCAAATAATTTACATCTTGGTTTGAATATTGTAGAGAATATATTTACATAAGAATTAGGAGCAGGAGTAGGCCATTCGGCCCCTCGAGCCTGCACCGCCATTCAGTAGGATCACGGCTGATCTATTCTAGCTCCACCTACCCGCCTTATCCCCATATCCCTTAATCCCTTTATCCATAAGAAATCTATCAATCTCAGTCTTGAATATGTTCAAGGACTTCAATTTAAATTGGTGGAAAAGTGAAGGTTTAAAAAAACACAATTACTTCAACAAGTCATTAGAAAACATGTGATTGTGGTGACAGAATAATGCAGCTGCGGTACTTGGATTTTAGAAGTGTGAACTTCTGGTTGTGAAGTTGACCAAATGTTGAATATGTTTTTGCTTGTTCCAGGGGTCTGGTTGCTCTTCAGACTCTGCGACAACTCGAACAGCTTACTGGCAAACCAGTTTATCAACTCTTCGACTACATATGTGGAGTCAGTACAGGTGGGTGCAGGGTAAAGAGAGAAAAGATTCCCCAGACCCTGGTGGATTGCAGAAAGTTTACAAAGCGCCATTTTTTTTTTTTTTTAGCTTTTTATTGTCGTAAAAGGATTATAGCGAATCTAAGATTGTGATAAAATGACTGATTTAAAACTATTTTTTATATGTGACATAAAAGTATTCTTAATGTAAGAGTTCCTTTGTTTTTACCATTCCCCCTGTTTGTGGGGCCACACATTTTGAGGGATTATTACTCCTGGAAAACAATCTGCAAATTGACTAACAACCGGGTTTCCGACTTATTGCAAGGAAAGCTGAGGATTGTGGAATAAAGAAACTTGCCCGAGGCTTTGCTTCCCGCCCCCTCCACCCCCCAGGAATCGAACCTGGATCCTCTCACTCGCGAGGCGAGTGCACTGACCACTACGCTGCAGGGTTCCACACAAAATGTACTAATTTACCTTTTTACCATTTCCAGGTGCAATATTAGCCTTTATGTTGGGATTGTTCCACATCTCGTTGGATGAATGTGAGGAAATGTACCACAAGCTGGGGTCCGATGTCTTCAAGCAGAACGTGATAGTGGGAACAATGAAGATGAGCTGGAGCCATGCCTTTTACGAGAGTGAACCCTGGGAAAAAATACTCAAGTAAGTTAAAGCGCAAACGTTTGTTTTTTAAACAGCGCTCCTGGTGCGTTTTCTGAAATCCTTTAGGAAAATTAACAGTTAATAAACGTTTTAACTTGAGTACGTGGAGGCCCGCAGCAGAGTGGCTGGTGCCCTCCCCTCCCGACTGAGAGTAGGTTCAATAGTCAGCCAGGGGCAAAATCTTAGACAGGTTTCCTTACTCCACACGCCTCTGTTTACCTAACAGTAAATAGGAACCGGGTTGTTAGTCAATTGGCAGATCACTTCCCCGGTGTAATTGTCCCTCTCCTCCCCCACCAAAAACAAACCTCAAACCACAACTGTTTGTGTGACACGGCTTTGTGGAATTGGCTGCCACTTTTCACCCACAGGATTTACATTCAATCCACTTTATGCTATATTCTATGAAGCGCTTTTAAGTCTGTATCAATTGCAAGGATTATTATGATATTTTATAACTTGTTTGAAAGGATCCCTTTTGCAATAACTCGCAGAAGAAGTTAAAATATTAATTTCCTGTGCAAATCTCTTTCGTTGTTGCTTCCAAATGCTGAGCGACAATTCTTATCAAACCTGAAAGCCTTTTCATATTTTTCAAGCTTTTCAAAGAAACCTTACGATGCACACATTTCCATGGAAAACTCAGAAGACAAAGTTAATCACTAAAGGGTTGTGTGTGCCATCATGCAGCAACAACAATTTGCATTTATCACGGAGCTCTTGATATTTGGGACTCAGTGGCTGGAAACACGGCTGCTGGAGGTGGAGCGGAGAGGACAAAGGACAAGTAGGAAGGCAGAGCCAGCTGAGAGGAGGCAGTGGGGAGTGGAGTGTCCATCAACAGCAGACGCAGGGAAAAATGTGGGTGGGAGGTCGAGTTAAGCTCAGTCATTTCTGAGCATTGTTAGGTGTACAACAGATGTGTTTGTGTTGAGCTCATGTTAACATCAGTTTCATGTTCTTAATTTCAGGGAAAGAATGAGTGAGAATTTAATGATTCAAACCGCAAGGAATCAGAACAGTATTAAAGTGAGTTTCTTGCTTGTTTATTTATGTAAACAGAAATATTTCAGCTTAATGGCACATTGATCAGATCAGTTTGGACCAGATTTTAATCGAAATTTTGTTTATTGTTCAGATGAACCTTAAAGATCGATTGACAATATTTGGGCGAATCTCTTTTTGCGTCCTAGGCAAAAAATCATCTTGTTTTTAAAAATAAATCGATGATTCACTCGGCTGTTTGTCCTAATTGGCTGCTGTTTTCCTTTACAAATACAGTCACTAAACTTGATAGAAAATTCATGAAACATTTGGAGATGTTCCTGGCATTTATAAATTCTACATTAAATGATGTCCTGTAATATAGTGGATGAAAGGATCCGAGTTTGAGTCCTGGGCGGAACGAAATGAGAATTTAATGATTGAAACTGCAAGGATTGAGTCTCTCACTTGCGAAGGCGAATGCTCTAACTACTGTACTGAGCAGATGATCCCCCTTTTTTTGTCCCCTGGCATAACAGCGCAACACCTAGAGCACCAAACATGAAGAAATATACACTTCATGAAAGTGAATGCTCTAATTTGTCTGAAGAATGTCACAAATTTTGGCTCACACACTCTGCTTCTTTGCCTACAGTTCCTGAAAGTGCTTTGCGAACTGTGTTGACCACAGAGTTCTGCTACCCCCCCCCCCCCCCCCATGTGCTTTACTACGCCGCGCCGATCAAACACAAGCAAAACGTGTGCAAGAATGATAATAATTGTCTTTAAAAGTACTTCGTTGTATTTAGACGTCAACAGGATTGGTGTGAGCGCCATCATTCTCACAGCAGATAATGATCTGTCGATATGTTCAACGCAACACCTTTTGTAATGTGGATGCATGGATGAGATTAAATAGATTTGTTGACGGCTTGGAGTCTCGTATTGCTGTAACACGGGGGATAAAAGATCTTCGTGCTTTTCTACAAAGTGCTATTAAAAAAAAACACTATTATTTCTTCTGCTTAAAAGTGTTTTTGTTTTACTTTCCAGGTAGCTGCCGTCAGCACGATAGTAAACAAAGGAACACCTCTCAAAGCGTTTGTCTTCAGGAACTATAACCACTTGCCCAGCATGAGGTCGCACTACATGGGAAGCTGCAAATCCAAACTCTGGCAGGCCATCCGAGCGTCCTCCGCCGCACCGGGATATTTTCAAGAATACGCAATAGGCACCGAACTGCATCAGGTGAGGCTCACTGGCCAGTACTGGGAACACCTGGGCTTCGCATTCGTTTGTTTTCTGTTGCTTGGCCAAGCGCCTTGGGGTGTCCTCCTGGCGTGAGAGGCGCCTCACACGTGTAATGTGGCTGCGTCTCTGACACTTGTGGAAACCCAACGCTTTGCTAAGAGAGCGTTCAACCCAAACCGAGAATTCCAGGCTTCCCATCTACACATGGAAATCCCAGAGATGGATAGTTGGAGTGGAACGTGCCCTCGCTCCCCGGAGGGACGGATCCCGCTTTCCTTATTCTGGAAAGTAGGAGATGCAGGTTGGCAAGGGCCGAGGCTTGGGGACCTCAGAGTGTGTGTTGGGATAGTTTGGGAGGCTAATCAGCTAAATCCACACAGCTTTCCATTCACAGCACTGTGGCCGGCTTTCCTGTTTCCTGTCCAGCTTGGACCGTGTTGGGGCTTTGGCCTGTCGGGTGAACAGGAGCAGAGATCAGTCACCGGTGTATCGCAGTGTATCGCAGACCCACCCAGCTCAGGAACTGGACTGGAGATTGTCACTCAGGGCTGGCTTGGTTCTGTGGCCAAGCACGTAACCTCAGAACCAGTTCAGCTCCCAGGAGTTAGTAAAACTTTCTAGATAAGTCTTATCTTTATAATTTGTATATTTGCCTAAGTTGTACTGAGGCTTTCCAACACACAGAGGATACAGTTCATGATCCTGGCCTCTTTGATCTCGCCTTTGGTCATTCTTGCCATCTCTTACCACCCTCCACCCATCCTGACGTCAGCCTTCAGCTCAGGTGCAAACTAGCACCTTGTAAACTAGCAAACCTTGGGATGTCTTCGCAGTGTGAATGGTGCTGTGTAAATGCAATTATTAATAATAATAATAATCCTTGCATTTGATGTAGCGCTTTTCACATCTTATCAACGTCCCAAAGCGCTTCACAGAATATACTGTAAAGTGAATTGACTATATATTTGTGGGCGAATCGCGGCAGCCAATTGCGCACAGCAGCGTCCCCCACAAACAGTCGTGGATTGAAATGACCAATTTTATTATTGTGTTTTTTTTGGAGGGATTATTATTAGGCGCGTGGAGTAAGGAAACTTGCCCAAGGTTTGGCCCTGACCTGCCTGGATTCGAACACTGGTCTCCCCTGCTTGGTCTCCCCAGCTTGCAAGACAAGTGCTCTAACCACTGAGCCACAGGAGCTCCACGATGATGATGTTGTTGTTGTTGCCATTCTATATGTGAAATTGAATGGAGTTAATGTAGGTTTATTTCTGGTTGCTTTTTCAGATGCAGAAATGTAATGGCTTTACTTACGTTTGGGATTTTTTACAAGTTTGTTCCAGTCCCCGTTAAGAAATGTTGCAATTTTTTCTCTTTTTACCCATTTTTCAGGATGGCGGTTTGCTTATCAACAATCCTTGTGCGTTAGCGATACACGAGTGCAAGTGTCTGTGGCCAAACACTCCTCTGCAGTGTGTAATCTCTCTTGGCACAGGACGCTACGAAACCTTGGGGAAAAACAGTGCCACCTACACCAGCCTGAAAACTAAACTGACTAATGTTATCAGCAGCGCCACAGATACAGAAGGTTGGTGTTGACTTCATGTTAGAATGTATTTTTAACATGTACCGTCTTGGCTCTATCAGCAGTGAAACAGCGCTTTGGGACTTCCTCCTGACGTGAAAGGCGCTCTGTAAATTTATTTATTTTTAATGTAATTTTGTTGTTGTTGTTGTTGAAATGCCTATGTCTGAAAACCCATTTCTCTGTTATCAGCGCGGAGGTCACGTTTTAAAAGTAAGGCTGATTTATGACTGACAGATGGATCCTTTATTTATAATATTCCTTAAACGCAGTCGTCCTCAGTTGTTTTATTTGCTCTCGTTGGATATTTCAGAAGTGCACACCATGCTGGACGCTCTCTTACCTCCAAACACCTACTTCCGGTTCAACCCGTTTATGACGGAGGACGTGGTCCTGGACGAGAGCCGCAGGGAGAAACTCAACCAGTTGCAAATGGACGGAACCCGCTACCTGCAGCGAAACGAACTCAAGCTGAAGAAAGCCGCCGAGATACTGTGCCAGGAGAAAGGCACGTTTCAGAACATGTGTGACTGGTTCAAATTGAAGGCAGACATGTACGATGGTTTTCCTCTAACTTCCAAACTGTAGTAAGTTTGGATTTTGTTCCAAGAGCTCTTTTCGGTCCTAACTCTGCCAGTTGCTGATGAATTAAATCGAACCGTTCTATGAAAGGCAGAGTCAAAAGGAGCAGATTCAATTTAGGAAGTAATGATGTTGGTATATAAAACACCAACTGGGTTCTGGATTAAACACTACTCATTCTCTCATCATGTGGTTCATAAATGGCTTGTTATCACTTGACGTAAACCCACATCCTATTAACAGCCTTTGGTGTACTTTCTCCCTATGTATTCTTCTATCACTTATCCGTTCTCGCTGCTTGTTTGGATTCTTTATTCCGGCCAGTAATTTCAATTATTTTTGTTGCCAATTTAAATGTCAGGAGATGTGCAGGTATTTAATACGATTGAAAACATCTAATGTGATCATGTTGACGGAAGTTATCATTAATTTATTTTTTTTAATTTTAGAAAAAACTGTTATACCGTGTAACTTAACCAGGAGATTTGTCAGTTTATTGACCAATTAAGGCACATACACATGGAGTCCTGTACTTTAGAGATTAGAGCATTCACCTCCCAAGCGAGAGAACCCGGGTTCAATTTCTGGGCAGGACGAAACGTACTTACTCCACCCACCTCTGTTTACTTAGCAGTAAATAGGAACCTGGTTGCTAGTCCCTTAAAAATCCTAATTTTTTTTAAATGGTCACTCAATCCACGACTGTTCGTAGGACACTGCTGCGCGTAATTGGCTGTTGTTTTTCACAAAATATCCAGTCAATTCACTAAACGCTGTATTGTGTGACGCGCTTTGAGATGTCTCAAAGATGTGATAAGGCGCTATATCAAACGCAGGGATTGTTATTAAAGGATTGTTATTATTCCGACCTATTCAGTGCAGAGAACAACTCCCCAAAACAACTATTGAAATTACTTTGAAGGACAATATTGCTGCTCAGTGTTCTCAATGACTGGCCTCAGTGGTCAGTGTGTAGAATGGATAATGAAAAATTTATTGCTGCCTTTTGTGTCCATGTGTGTACAGCAAGGTGAAAGCTAGCAAGATTCCTTATTCCACACGCCTGATAATCCATAAGAAAAAAATAATTTGCCCCTTCAATCCACGACTATTTGTGAGACACTGCTGTGTGCAATTGGCTTCTGCGTTTCGCCCACGAATATACAGTCAATTCACTTTACACTAATCCATAAGAAAAAAATAATTTGCCCCTTCAATCCACGACTATTTGTGAGACACTGCTGTGTGCAATTGGCTTCTGCGTTTCGCCCACAAATATACAGTCAATTCACTTTACACTAATCCATAAGAAAAAAATAATTTGCCCCTTCAATCCACGACTATTTGTGAGACACTGCTGTGTGCAATTGGCTTCTGCGTTTCGCCCACGAATATACAGTCAATTCACTTTACACTACTTTCTGTAAGGTTCTTTGAGACGTCTAGAGAACGTGAACAGCACTATATCAAATGCAAGGATTATTATTAACAATATCATATACACATTGTACTGTACCTTCAGTTTTTGACTTCGTGTCAAATACCATTTCTTTAACCTCAATAAAAAATTTGTAGTTTCAAATTTGCCTGAAACGTCATTTTATTCCTGTTATGTAGCTAACAGCAAAATACTGTACAGGGTGTGATGGTCTCTTCATGTCAAACTTAAAACCGCGTTTCACCCACAAATATAGATAGTCAATTCGCTTTAAGTATGTGCCGTGAAGCACTTTGAGATGTCTGGAAGACGCGAGCAGTGCTATACCAAATGCAAGGATTATATATTTATTGAGGATGTCACCATCAACTTTATCGAGTCCTTTAGCGCCTTGGTTAGAGTAGAGCATATCACTGCCAGTGAAAGCCCCTACTACTGTAGTTGGTGAAACTCTTGCGTTAAATCTCAGCCGTGGGATCAAACAATTGTCCACCCGCACCAGCAAACCTCCTTCGCCATCCCATCCATGTCGCACTTTCTGTAAGCAATGAATCGTTGCACCCAGAGACCCATGTACACGTGTGTCAGCCTGGAACAGTGGTAGCGCTCTCAGAGGAGTTTCTCTCCGATGTCCTGGCCGAGAATTCCGCAGATAAAATTGGTCAATCGTTTTATGGCTGTTTGCGAGACATTGTCGCGCACAATTGTTCGCTTACAGACGCACAAGTCACTCCATTTCACAGTACAATCCTAAGAAGCACTTTGACGTGTCTTTCCGAATGCAAGGATTATTATTAGTATTATTATTATTCAAATGACAGCGCAGCACGGGAGAAGGGTTTACAGTGAGATCCTGTGAAGCCCTTCACTATTCCTGCTGCAGGTCTCAGCAAAAGAGACATTGATTTGATCAGTTCTCTGTGCAGCTCGAGGTGTAATCCACTGGAGGGCAGCAAATTGGGGTTATTTGGGTTTGATGTTACAATTCACGTTTGTGGAGTTCTGTAGCTCAGTGGTTAAAGCACTTGCCTTGGCAAGGGAGAGAGAGACCTGGGTTCGATTCCAGGTCCGGGCGAAACCGTGAGCAAGTTTCCTTGCTCCACATGCCTAATAATCCATTAAAAAAAACAATCATTTTGTCACTCAATCCACGACTGTTTGTAGGACGCTGCTGCGCACAATTGGCTGCCATGTTTCGCCCACAAATATATAGTCAATTCAGTTTACTGTATTCTCCTGTGAAGAGCTTTGAAACATCTAGAAGATGTGAAAAGCCTCAAATCACATCGTGAGGACTGGACAGTTAAGGAATTAGACCCAAAGCAGAGGTTTGGGATCAGGAGTGGGGGGGCAGGGAGGGTGGGGGAAGGTGGGTGGTTGAAGAGGAAAGTCTTGAGATGGGCCTTGAAGGAGGCAAGTGAGGGGGTGAGGCGAAGTGACTTTAATGGGAGTAACAAAGTGTTGGGGCAGAGAGATTGAAAGATTGAAAGCTGGGCTGGCCGGGTGGGATGATGGGTCGCTGCGGGGGATTGGGTGTTTGTGGAGCAGGATGTTAAACATTCACCCGATCAGGCAAAAGGAGGTTTGGTTTTACACCTCATCTGAAGGACGGCATTTAGCGCTGTTCCCCCCGGCACTGCACTGAGGAAAAACCGCCGACGTTCAGACTCAGACACGAGAGGACTGGCCGCTGAGGACGGCTGCAGTCTCGTTCATCTACAAAATACACAATGATGACCCTTTACAGTGAAATCCTGTGAAACACTGTCCTGCTGTCACTGGTCTGCAAAAGGAGATTTTATCTGACGCAGTAACGTCCTCGTTTCAGCTCCGAGGAGGAGCTCATCCGACACATCTCAAACTCAGACAAGCTCCTGTTCGCTGATCCCGACCACTTTCCACTCCGGGACCCCTGACCACAGACCCCCCCACCCTCCTAACTCCACACGGCTTCCTACCCACACACCCGCATTCCTGCGATTCTGAGCTGGTTCCCACTTAATGGCTTCACTCGCTGTATAAATCAAAGTTGTTGTTGTTGTTGGTGGTAGTGTCTGGCACTAGAATATGGGGATCGAGGCCACCCCCTGCCGGGAACTCATTCTTCCTGAGCGAGGAAAAAAATCAGAGTGAATCACAATGACAGCCGTGGATCCAAGCAGACAGCAATATCCCACAAATTATTTACCTGATCTGTGGGATTATCGGGCAGGACACTGGGTGCCAATCAAACACAGAGTGTGGTTCAATCTATAACTTTTATTAGTATTGCCGGATGTGAAGATGCCTCACCCTTTGGTTGATTTACAGTATTTTGTAAATGTGTGTTGGTTATAGTGTATTTTTTTTCAGTCATATGCTTAAAGTATCTACTGAGAGTGAGCTGCCTGCTCCCCCATCCCCTGTGTTAATAACGGCCAAGGTTGTCTCAGGCTGGAGCGTGGAGCTATCTCAGGAAGGCTCGCAGGAACTCGTTGTACGAGATAATTCCTTTTAGGTCCTTGTCGTAATATGTCGACAGATGGTAATATTCCTCCTCAGACATGGAGATGCCGTATTGCTGCAGGACCTGCCCAGGCACAGACACCAATCACCAGGGGCACACACATCCAACCCTCCAACCCAAGCCCCAGCCCAACCCCCTCCACACCCCCCCACACCTACACCCCCAGCCCCCCACCCACCTACACCCCCAGCCCCCCCCCCACCTACACCCCCAGCCCCCCACCCACCTACACCCCCAGCCCCCCACCCACCTACACCCCCAGCCCCCCCCCCACCTACACCCCCAGCCCCCCACCCACCTACACCCCCAGCCCCCCACCCACCTACACCCCCAGCCCCCCACCCACCTACACCCCCAGCCCCCCACCCACCTACACCCCCAGCCGCCCACCCACCTACACCCCCAGCCCCCCACCCACCTACACCCCCAGCCCCCCTTCCCACCTACACCCCCCCCTCACCCCACCCCCCCAGCCCAACCCCCTCCACACTCCCCCACACCTACACCCCCAGCCCCCCCCCCACCTACACCCCCAGCCGCCCCCCCCACCTACACCCCCAGCCCCCCCCCCACCTACACCCCCAGCCCCCCCCCCACCTACACCCCCAGCCCCCCCCCCACCTACACCCCCAGCCCCCCACCCACCTACACCCCCAGCCCCCCCCCCACCTACACCCCCAGCCCCCCCCCCACCTACACCCCCAGCCGCCCCCCCACCTACACCCCCAGCCCCCCCCCCCACCTACACCCCCAGCCCCCCCCCACACCTACACCCCCAGCCCCCCCCCACACCTACACCCCCAGCCCCCCCCCACACCTACACCCCCAGCCCCCCACCTACACCCCCAGCCCCCCCCCCACCTACACCCCCCCCCCCCACCTACACCCCCCCCCCCACACCTACACCCCCAGCCGCCCCCCCCACCTACACCCCCAGCCCCCCCCCACACCTACACCCCCAGCCCCCCCCCACACCTACACCCCCAGCCCCCCCCCCACACCTACACCCCCAGCCCCCCACCTACACCCCCAGCCCCCCCCCCACCTACACCCCCCCCCCCCACCTACACCCCCCCCCCCCCACCTACACCCCCAGCCGCCCCCCCCACCTACACCCCAGCCGCCCCCCCCACCTACACCCCCAGCCCCCCCCCACACCTACACCCCCAGCCCCCCCCCCACACCTACACCCCCAGCCCCCCCCCCACACCTACACCCCCAGCCCCCCACCTACACCCCCAGCCCCCCCCCCACCTACACCCCCCCCCCCCCACCTACACCCCCCCCCCACACCTACACCCCCAGCCCCCCCCCCACCTACACCCCCCCCCCGCCCACCTACACCCCCAGCCGCCCCCCCCACCTACACCCCCAGCCCCCCACCCACCTACACCCCCAGCCCCCCACCCACCTACACCCCCAGCCGCCACCCACCTACACCCCCAGCCCCCCCCCCACCTACACCCCCCCCCCCCACACCTACACCCCCAGCCCAACCCCCCCCAGCACCCCCCCCACCTACACCCCCAGCCCCCCACCCACCTACACCCCACCCCCCCCCCCACCTACACCCCCAGCCCCCCCCCCCACCACCTACACCCCCAGCCCCCCCCCCCCCCACCTACACCCCCAGCCCAACCCCCTCCACAACCCCCCCCGCCCCACACACACCCCCACCTACACCCCCAGCACCCCCCCCACCTACACCCCCAGCCCCCCACCCACCTACACCCCCCCCCCCCACACCTACAACCCCCCCCCCCCACACCTACACCCCCAGCCCCCCACCCACCTACACCCCCCCGCCCCCCACCTACACCCCCAGCCCAACCCCCTCCACAACCCCCCCACCTTCACCCCCACCCCCCCACCCACCTACACCCCTCCCTCACCTACACCCCCAGCCCCCCACCCACCTACACCCCCAGCCCCCCACCCACCTACACCCCCAGCCCCCCACCCACCTACACCCCTCCCTCACCTACACCCCCAGCCCCCCACCCACCTACACCCCCAGCCCCCCACCCACCTACACCCCCAGCCCCCCACCCACCTACACCCCTCCCTCACCTACACCCCCAGCCCCCCACCCACCTACACCCCCAGCCCCCCACCCACCTACACCCCTCCCTCACCTACACCCCCAGCCCCCCACCCACCTACACCCCTCCCTCACCTACACCCCCAGCCCCACCCACCTACACCCCCAGCCCCCCACCTACACCCCCCACACACACACAACCCCACCACTCTGTGTTTCCCTCCCCATCTCCCCCTACAGCCATACTCCTCCTTTCCCCCCCACACTGCCTCTCCCCACACTTCCCCTCCCCACTAACCTGACTCCCCCTCGCTCCATCAGCACCACTCTGCTCCCTCTCCCTGAGCTCTCCATGCTCCACCCCCCCACTCTGGTTTACCCCTCCCTGTCTCTCCCTTCTCCCCCACTATCCCCTCTCTCCCGCACTTCCTCTCTCCTCTCCAGAGACAGACCTGTTTGAAGCTGTGAAGTGAGATACAGCCGCAGGCTTTGTCATCATAGTTCTTAAAGGTTCGTCTCATCAGCTTCCAGCATTCTGTCACCCGCGCCTGGATCCTCATCATAAAGTGGGTGAAAATCAGGTGCTGCACTCCAGGGGTCAGCTGTAAAGAGAGGGAGAGAGAAAGGGTGGGAGAGAGAGACAGAGAGAGAGAGAGAGACAGAGAGAGAGAGAATGGGGGGGGGGGGGGGGGGGGGGGGGCAGAGAAAGAGAGAAAAAGAGAGGGTGGGGAGGGGGAAGAGAGACAGTGAGAGAAAAAGAGGTGAAAGAAAGAGAAAGAATGAGATCGAGAGAGAGAAAGGAGAAAGAAGAGAGCAAGAGAAAAATAGATGTGATGGGGAGAGAAACAGTGGGAGAGGGAAGGGAGGGGGTGGGGGCGGGGAGATAGAGAACAGGGAGAGAGATAGAGAGGAATGAAGGAGCAAAAGGAAAATAAGAGAGCGCGGAGAGGGGACAGATAATAAGGAAGAATGAGACAAATACAAAATGAAAGATTACTGCTATACAAACAACCTCATGACAACAGAAAAGTC
>JAYJKW010000442.1:0-16948 GCA_035084275.1 Hydrolagus colliei | reverse complement strand
TGTGTTCGTCAACAAATCTACACTTAGAGTGAATTATTTTCTTGTAATAATATTATTAATCCTGGCCTTTGATATAGTATAAGGCACTGGGAGTGGGGAGGGGGTGTGGGGAGGGAGCGCGCGAGAGAGCGCTAAACTTTTTTTTTTGTTTTCTCTCTCTCACATACACACTCTTCTCTCTCACACATACTCTTATTCTCTCTCTGAGTCTCTCACTCTCAGACTCTCTCTCCCACACCTCTCTCTCCCACACTTATCTCTCGCGCACACGGACAATCACTCTCACACTCCCTCTCACACACTCTCTGTCTCACACTCTCAAACACAATCTCTGACACACTCTCTCACACTCTCCTACTCACACACACACACACTGTCTGTCTCTCTCTGACACACACACACACACTCCTCTGCCTGTCTCACTCACACACACACTCTCACACACTCACACACTATCTCCCTCACACTCTCTCCCCATCTCTCTCTCTCTCTCTCTCTCTGGCAGATCACCAGGAGAGCCTTGTTCCCGGGAGACTCCGAGATCGATCAGCTTTTCCGGATATTCCGGACGTTGGGAACTCCGGACGAGGGGATGTGGCCGGGAGTCAGCGCGATGCCCGATTACAAACACACGTTCCCCAGGTGGAGCCCGCAGGAACTCAGCAAAGTGGTGCCTCCCCTGGAGAGGGGGGGAGAGACCTGCTGGGGGTGAGTCCGTCCGGGAGTGGGGGGTGGGGCGGTGGGGGTGGGCTCACTGCACACCATTCGCTCTATATCGTACTCACTATGTGTACACACGATCGTTATACACTATACGATCGTGTATAGTGTATACATACTCGCTGGTTAGCTCAGTGGTTAGAGCATTCGTCTTACAAGCGTGAGACTGTGTTTTGAATCCAGGCAGATCAGGGGCGAACCTTGGACAAGTTTCCTTACTCCACACACACGCGTACACAGACACACACACACACACACCTAATAATAATAATCAATCCAAACAAAAAAAACCTGTAATAATTAGATAATTACAGAAGAATTAGGGGAGATCTTATTGAACATATAAGATTCTAAAAGGGCTAGATACAGTAGGCACTGAGGGACTGTTTCCCCTGGGAGGAGAATCTATAACCAGGGGTCTCAGTCTTAAAATTCAGGGTCAGCCTTTTAGAACAGAGTTGAGGAAACATTTCTTCACTCAGAGGGTAGTGAGTTTATGAATTCACTAACCCAGAAGGCTGTGGATGCTCAGTCCTTGAACATTTTCAAGGCTGAGATTGATAGATTTTTGAAAAATAGAGGGATTAGAGGATATGGGGATAGGGCAGGTAATCAGAGTTAGGTCAGAATATCACCCATGATCTTATTGAATGGCGGAGCAGGCTCGAGGGGCCGAATGGCCTACTCCTGCTCCTAATTCTTATGTTCTTATTTTCAATCCACGGCTTTTTGTGTGTGTGTGTGGGGGGGGGGGGGGGGTGGGGGACGACGACGCTGCTGTGTGCAATTGGCTGCCGCATTTCGCCCACAAATATATATATACAGTCGATTCACTTTACAGTGTAGGCTGTGAAGCGCTTGAGACACAGTCTAGAAGACATGAAAAGCCGCGATATCAAATGCCAGGATTATTATTATTGTTATTATGGTGATTGGACTGGCGGCTAATCCCGGTAATCCCCTCTTTCCCGGCAGCAAATGCTTCTGTACGACCCCGCAGAGCGGATCTCGGCGAAGACGGCCATTTCTCATCTCTTCTTCCAAGATGTCACCACCGCCATCCCTCATCTCCGCGTCTAAAGCAGACTGAAGTCCGTCCGATCAGCTAGGAATCCCAGACCCAGCTCCTCGTCACCCCTGCTCTGGGCTCAGCCTCGATTTCCCCCCCCCCCCCCCCCTTTCCCTCTCCGCCTTCCCCACCCCCTCCCAGTGTAGGGTCAGAGAGATATCCCAGTGTTAGTGTTGGAACAAAAGCTTTTGTGGGGAGAACGAGATTCCCAATGGTCACTGTCCAGACATCTCAACGTATGTGTGTGTGTGGTGGGGGGGGGGGGGGGGGGGGCAGTGGGTAATCAGTATCTGTGTGTGTTGGGGTCTGTGAGTGTGTTGAGGGGGTTGGTGTTAGGGTGTGTGTGTCGGGACGTGTGAGTGAGAAATGAAGATCTAATTGATGATTGATTCCTTCTGTTATTTGGGGAATTTTTTTTTTACATTGCGTCGGATATTCCTGTCTCTTTCTCTTCCCCCCCACCCACCACCACCACCCACCCCACAAAAAACCCCTAAGACTTTTCCATTTGATGTGTACAGAAAGGGATTGTTTTCTACTGTTTTTATACTGGAAAAAATATACTGTGCTTTAGCTACAGAATGTACAAGGTGTACGTACGAGTGTGTGTTGAGGGCAGGAACCATTACCAGAGGCTCTGGTTCTGTCTTTCACATGAGGTGTTAGATCATACACCCACAACACACTTACAAACAGAAGTGGCTGTGAGCACTCTGCAGGTCAGAGAGGAAAGTGACTTAGCGTTTCAGGTTGATCCCCTTTGCGTTTCCTCTCTCCATAGATGCTGCCTGACCTGCTGAGTGTTCTCAGCCACTAGTATTTTTATATCACATTCACATTGCCTCTGCAGAATTTCACCTCCTGTTTCAGGTGGATGTCAAATCGCTCGTCGGGAAACGGGAGGAACCAGTGAAAGTTTCACTAAAAACTGCGTTCACGTGTCTGTTCTCTTGCCTTAATGCCGGAATATTAGTGATAAGAAGATAGAGATTTGATTCTCTAGTTTTTAATTAGTCGATGATTGTAATCATGATGGTGACAATAGTAATAATAAGGAATAAATCTTGGTGTGTGTGTGTGAGTTTCTGAGACTGAATTTGTCTTGATTTTTCTGCTGAGTTCTTAATCCACGGGACACTGCTGCTGTGCGCATTTGGCTGCCGCGTTTTTGGCCACACACATACAGTCGGCTGGTTCACTTTACATTGTATTCTGTGAAGAGCTCTGAGGCGTCTGGAGGACGTGGCGATGCGCTGGGTCAAATGGAAGGATGATTTACTATAAATTGCTGGAGGGGGTTGCAATAATGACATCTGGTCACAGGGTGGGGATGTTGCAGCACTCAAACGTGGCGCGGCGTGAGAACGGGGCGTCTCAAAGCGCTTCCCAAGTTACTCGGGTGCAGTGACTGTGTGTTAAAAGTAGAAACGGCAGCCAGTTTGATCACAGCGATGTATCGCGAACAAGCGTAGAAGTGTGAACCCACAATTAGAAAGGACGGTTTTTAGGTAGGATTTGAACATTGAAGGAGGGAGGGAGTGAATTTCAGATCTTTGGGATACAGTAGCTGAAATAATTAGGAATACTTAAATAATTGTAATGAATTATTATTTAAGATCACACAGAATTGTGGAAAATTCTTAAACTCTCAAGTCAGTTTTTGTGCTTCCATAGTATGTCTATGTGTGTATGTATGTCTGTGTGTATGTATGTGTGTGTATGACACTGTGTCTGTATTGTGGGGTGGAAGGGGTTAATGTCTTGCTTTCCCTCCATGTCCCACCCTCGCAGACAGTTCGACGCCATCGATTGGTCAGGAGCGGAGTCCCGCCCACGCGGTAGGAACCCTCCGCCAATGACAGGGCAGCTGGTGTTCCCTCCCCCTCCGACGGGCGAGGCGATTGACAGCCGCCTCGCCCAATCGCTAGCCGCCCGCCGTTGAGTGCGAGCCTGCGATTGGCCGCCGGGGCTGTCAGTTACCCGCCCTCCGTGGGAGGCTCCGCCCACCCGCTGGGTGCCGAGGTTGTTCGTTCGCTGCGGAGCCGCCGCCGCCCTGAGGTAAAGGCTTCACCCGGGGCCTAGTGTGTAGGCCTCGGCTCCCCACTCTCCCCCCACTCGGGCTCCCCCTTCCAACCCCATCATCGTCACCGGGCTGGCCCCGCGGGGGGAGGGGAAAGGGGAGACAGCCGTAAAAATTAAATAGGTTACATTTTTATTATTTAAAAAAATATATATATATTTCTCTCTCTCTCTCGGCGGGTGTGTGTGTGTGTGTCTGTGTCTGTGTGTGTCTGTCTGTCTGTCGCTCTCCCCTGGGCCGAGGTGTGGACCTAAGGGGCTAGAGTAGGCCTCGACATGACAGACAGACAGGAGAGTGGAGCACAGTTCCCCTTCTCTCTCCCCCTCCCTCCCTCCCTCCCTCTCTCCCTCCCCCTCCCTCCCTCCCTCTGAGGGGGGTTTAAACCTCTTGTGTGTGTGTGTGTCTGTCTGTCTCCCCCTTCCCCCCCACCCCCCCCCCACTTCCCCCCCGAAGCCTGAGCCCCTAGGCCCTCCCTCTCCCCCCCCCCCCCCCCCCCTTTATATCCAGGGTGTTGTTGTTGTTGTTGTTGTGTGTCTTTTCCCTGCGTAGATTTCACCCACGAAACACACACAGTCACTACTGTAGCCTTGACCTGCCTGACTGAGTGTCTGGAGCCCTGGGGTGGCTCCCTGACCTCAAGGGTTCGCTGTACAGTACAGTCCTGTGTTGTTGGTTTCTCTGTGGGGGGTGGGGGTTGTTGTTGTTGTTGTTTTACAGTATATCCCGTGAAGCGCTTTGAGCCTCCCCTCGACTGGCTTGCCATCCGTCTGACTGTCCCACCGGCCGTCCATCCGCCCCTGTCCCCCCCCCCCCCCCCCACCGTCAGGGGGTGGGGTGGGTGGTGGGTGGTGGGGGGGGGGTCAAGCTTTCAGCCGCTACACCCCCGAAACTCTGGCACACTCTCCTTCAATCCCTCCGCCTTGCCCCCCCCCCCCCCTCTCTCCCTCAATCCCTCCACCCTGCCCCCTCTCTCGCTCAATCTCTCTGCTTTGCCCCCTCTGCCTCAATCCCTCCACCTTGCCCCCCTCTCTCTCTTCCCCAATCCCTCCACCTTGCCCCCCTCTCTCTCTTCCCCAATCCCTCCACCTTGCCCCCCTCTCTCTCTTCCCAATCCCTCCACCTTGCCCCCCTCTCTCTCTTCCCCAATCCCTCCGCCTTGCCCCCTCTCTCGCTCAATCTCTCTGCTTTGCCCCCTCTACCTCAATCCCTCCACCTTGCCCCCCTCCCTCTACCTCAATCCCTCCACCTTGCCCCCCTCTCTCTCCCTCAATCCATCCGACTTGCCCCCTCTCTCTTGTTCAATCCCTCTGCCTTGCCTTCTCTCTCCCCCCCACCCCTCTCTCTCTCCCTCAATCCTTCCGTCTTGCTCCCTCTCTCCTCCTTTATGACCTAAAGGGGTGGTATATAAATGCTAGTTGCTGTTGTCTCAATTACATGACCATATGCACACTTTATTGTTGTTGTTATTTTTCTCCCTCACTCATTTCTTTCCTTTTACCCCCTTTGCTTCCACAATCTCTACCTGCCCCCCCCCCACACACACACACACACTTCTGCCCAAGAAGCTGTAATAAGATGTCAATCGGGAGTATTGTTGATCAAATTAGGCGCCATATCTGTTAGTAGTGTATAGCTTTGACTTTCATTCGATGGCTGTTTGTGGACTTTGGTATGAGTTAATATGTTGTCACGCAGTCACGGCAAGTTTGAAATGAATTGACGACTTGATGAGCGCTATATCGAATGCTGGGATTATTAATTTGCTGGTATCGACCTTGTTTTGCCCGTTTCTGCTGACTCTATAAAACTGCAAGTTTTTCAACTGATGCCATTCAATTTTCTCCCGAGGCAATGCCAAGTACCTCAGTACCATGATTGACAGGACAGTTTCCATCGTGTTTGTGTCTTAATAACCTGTTTCAAGTCATTTAATACCAGTGGGTTTGGTGACCACGTCAACAATGTACCTGCTCTATTAATAGAGCTCACTGTGACTAAAACTAGTCCCGATTTCTTATTAATCTCTTAGTGCTTCAAGCTCTCTTAAAGTTCATGTGGTAACCTCCAGATCAGCTCAGGTCATAGAATCGTACATCACAGGAGGAGGTCATTTAGCCCCTTGTGCCTGCGCAAGTCTTTTGAAAGAGCTACCAAATAGCCCCACTCCCTATACTTTTACCCCACATACCTGCAAGAGTTTCCTTTTCTTCAGGTATTGATGTAAACTTCTAGAGTCAGGTTTTGAGTTTTTTTTGAATATCCTTTAAAGGAGTAAATACCCGTTATATTGCCAATGCCGTGCTCCAATTTCCAAGGCTGTGTTATCGTTAGGTGTAAAAAAAAAACCTTTCAGTTTGTCGGGTTGATGCTGAAGTCATTCCCGACGTAGGGAGCCAATGGTCGGGCCTAGTGACTGGTATTTTTTTTGCCCAGTGACTGGAATTAAATTGGGGCAACCTTTCCTGATGTAATGACGTGAACGGAAATAGAACAGAGGATTGTGGTGATGGGTTTCAAACAATCAATGACCTGATCAGTGTTTTTACTAATTGTGTACAGTAGAGTAATGATCACTGAAAGGTGCGTTACTAAACTGGTAACGCATTAAAGAGCTTTAAGTTCGCACAGTCGTCCAAATAGTTTGTAGCTTTTATGACGTTATCAACATGACTAGGTTTGCCAAAGTTCAGAATCTTATCTACGGTAAGATTGTTCCAAGTGTTTGCTTGCCCGTGTTTTGTATTCTCCAATTTTAGTGCAGAAAAGTTGCAAACTGCGTATTCAAGGCCAAAATGTATACATTTTCAGGGGTTTCTGTGAGTAAGGCTGATTTTCAGACATGTTTTGCCTTCTTGAGAGGCTCGGATTGTGTTTTAGTAGCTCTATGGTTGTGTTTTGCAGGATTCTACGATGGATGCATTTTTGCAACTTGTCACTACAACAACAACAAAATTACATTTACAGAGCACCTTGCACTAGATAAAAAGTAACACTCAGAGTAATGTTTCTTTTGAAATGAGGAAATGTTTACTAATTTTATCATCGTTAAATGTTGCCGGGTCAGGATCTGCTCTTCATCACGTTTCTGAGGTTGGGTTATGGTTAGAGCCATCAGCTCGCAAGTGAGAGGACCTGGGCTTGATCCCTGGGCAGGACGAACTGTTGGGCAAGTTTACACACCCCACCCGGCCGTTCACTTAGCAGTAAATAGGAACCCAGACGATTGGTGAATTACTTTCCGGGGGTAATCATCCCTTCAAAAAGTAACATGAATTCACTCAATCCACGACTGTCTGTGGGACACTGCTGTGCCTACTTGTCTGCTGTGTTTGGCGCCCAAAACATAACGTTGATTCATTTTACAGTATATCGTGTGAAGTGCTTTGAGACACGATAAGGCTCTATATCAAATGCAAGTATTATTATTATTATTACCGTTATCAAACAATGAAACTGTCACAAGGGGTTGCTCACTGTTGGGGGAGTGAAAGTTATGGTGTGTTTCTGGAGGGAGGCAGAGGAATTTGAGACGGAGGGCTTTTATTTCACCTCACCGTGTGACGAAGGGAAGGATAGTCACATTACAGATATACCAGTACTTGCAGTGTGTCTGAGCTCTGTGGCTTAGTCATATAGTTATGCGGTAGGGTGGATAGCGCGACTTGTTTTGATGGGGAGTTGACACAGTGGTTCCCATATTTCGTTTCTCAACAAATGCAGAGTCAAGCTGTTGTGTGTGTGTGTTTGTGTGTGTGGGGGGGTATTTTTAGTGGTTTCTAACAGCTGGTTAGGCAAATGCACACACTGTTCAGTCTGTGTCCTTTCAACAAGCTGCGTTCAAGGGAAGCTGTAATGGACCCGTCTTGTTTTCCGATGTGTTGAAGACTGCACGACGGTCAGTGTTGAATGAGTAGGAAAAGAGTGGCTGGGTTTGGAAGATTCACCGGGCGTCTCAAAAGTGCTTCACATGCTGCAGTGTGCAGTATTTTGGTTGTAAATGGCAATTAAAACCAATTGAATGGTCATCAGTCCTGCTGACGTTCATCAAAACCAAATTGGATTTAACGCTGAATTGCGGTTTGAGTTTCCCCCGTGTCTTTTCCCGGCAGATTTTCGGTGCTGATCAGATCAGATCGAGGTTTTGAGGTGGAAGCCCGCATTTATCCTGTGGAGTTGGTGGAATTCCGATTGTCCATTAGCAGATCCGCGCGAGGATCACTGAGGACGCCATGGCCAGCAGAGGAGCTTCAAGGCCAAATGGTCAGTCACAAGCCAACAAGATCTGCCAGTTCAAGCTAGTCTTACTGGGAGAGTCTGCGGTAGGCAAGTCCAGCCTGGTTCTGCGGTTTGTTAAGGGCCAGTTCCATGAGTACCAAGAAAGCACCATTGGAGGTAAGTGGAGGCTAAACATGTTTGCCACTAACAGTCATGACCATCTCTTTCCCCAATAATCCCTCTCCCCCCAAAAATATATTTTTGACCATTTAATCCATGACTGTTTGTGGGACACTGCTGTGCGCGATTGCCTGCAGCATTTTGCCTGTCTGCAATTTTCTCTACCCCCTCCCCTCTATGCTGTAATCAATTTATTAGTCTAACTGGTTGTTGGTCGATTAGTGGATCGCTTTCCTCCAAAAAAGAAAGTATTTGGTCACGCAGTCCACGACTGTTTCGGGGTCACTGCCGTGTGCAATTAGCTACTGCATTTCAGGCCCCAAATATAATCAGTCCACTTTACAATTTATTCTAGGAAGCATTTTGAGATGTTTCAAAGACTTGATAAGACGCTACATCATATCCAAGGATTATTATTATCTTCCCGGGCAGAAGATCCCCAGCTCATGTAGGGAATGATTTACTCACAGTAGGCCGGGGATTGGCAGGGTCAGCGGGGTTGTAGCAAATTTGCAGAGGCGAGGGTCGGTTTGGTAAGGGTGTACATATGTATGAGCGGAGATGGGTGAAAGAATTACCACTGCAAACCAGTCCTAATATAATGATTACGCTGTTGGGAAACAAGGTAGATTTGGCGAGGAAAAGGATAGTGGAGACATGGCAGCATTTGAAGGTGAGAAGCAGTTCATAAAAGCAGTGGTCGTTGAGCAGTCACGGGTTGGGCAAGAGAGAGAGAGAGCGATAGAGTGGAGTATAAGCTTTGTGGAAGTGCCTGAGGATGACAGCTTGCCTGATTTCACCGAGTGGGACCTTATGGATGAGGATGGGAACAAGGATAGAGCCCTAGTTGTGACTGGGTTGGATTGGGGGGTGGGGGGTGAGAGGCTGGAGTCATAAAACTATTGGAGCTCACTCCTTTCTTAAAACCGAGTTGTGTTACATTCCTGTCTGTTTCTGCAGCCGCGTTTCTCACACAGTCTGTCTGCCTGGATGACACCACAGTGAAGTTTGAGATCTGGGACACGGCCGGGCAGGAACGCTATCACAGTCTGGCTCCCATGTACTACAGAGGGGCTCAGGCTGCCATTGTGGTCTATGATATCACTAACCAGGTTAGACAACTCCTTTACTAATCGATGTCCATTCACTGGGGACAAGGGAGTCAATCCCACTCAGCTCCTGCAAGCCAAAGCCCTGGGAGGGTGGTCCTAGCTGGGACGGGCCGCGGGAAAGATTGCCAGTCGGCTATATCGATGGCAAACCATGCGATTTTAACTGGCCGGATCCAGCAGTTACCCCAACTCACATTCTGGGCTCCAGCCAAGCTTTCAATCTTGCCAACCTGCGCCTAATACGTTAGGTAAGCAGGGGGAGAGAGAGAGAGAGAGCATGTGTATTCTATTCCAACCATCTATCGCTGGGATTTCCATGTGTGGGTGGGATGCATGGAAATCTCACTTTGGTTTGGAGTCTCATTTAAGCGTCGTGGTGGGTTTCCACGTGAGTCAGACACCCGGTTGCCCACCTCCCTCTCCCCCCCCCCCCTCACCTCCCACCCCCCCCCACCCCCCCTCCCAAAAACAAACAAACATTTACCATCAATTCAAACCAATCTGCAACGGAGAGGAGAGTGCAACCAGGCCTCAACCCTCAACTGCGGGGGAATTGAGCCTGGAGATAATAATGCCCCCAATTATCCTCCCGATTGGTGTTCTGGTGAGTGAGACTTGTCAAAGATACAGTCTGTGCCTGAAGATTATTGGCTCATTTTGAAGAGCCTCTGTTCCATTTGCCAAACTACATCTTCCGAATACCCTGGTTGTGCAATAAAACGTATGTGTGTTTGTATATATTGTGTGTGTGTGTATTATTGTGTGTGTATTATTGTGTGTGTGCTCTGAGATACCGCGCTGCATGGAGGACGCTACTACAAGTTATTGTGTGGATATTGTATGTTTGTCTCCTCCCTGTGCGGAGGTCACCTCGGGTGTCTCAGTGCAGGGAATGGGGAGAATCTAGGGAGACTCTTCTCGTGAAACAAACTTTAAACAACAATGTGTTCACAGGAGACGTTTGCACGCGCGAAGACATGGGTGAAAGAGTTACAACGGCAAGCCAGTCCTAATATAGTGATAGCTCTGTCGGGGAACAAGGCAGATCTGGCCAACAAGAGGATGGTGGAATACGAGGTAAGTTTTATATTGAAAGTCGGTTCGTGGGCAAGTGGATTGAACGTGAGCTCCAGTCCAGCAGAGCTAACCTTCTCCACTCTCATCCAAACAGGAGTCCCAGGCGTACGCGGACGACAACAGCTTGTTGTTCATGGAGACTTCCGCAAAGACGGCGATGAACGTAAATGATTTGTTTTTGGCAATAGGTAAGTTACTACAACAACTACAACTCGCGTTTACGCAGCGCCCCTCCCCCAGGGCGCTCGACACTGGCAGAGCACGACACCAAGCCACGGGAGTGGGGAGGTGACTGGAAGGAAGGGACAAGGCGGAGGGATGGGGTGGGGGGTTGGAGGGGGGAAGAAAGGTCCAGAGTTTCGGGCCTGGGTAAAGGTTAAAAGAAGTGCGGCCATCGATAGTGAAACAGAAGGCGTGAGGGACATGCTGGAGGCCAGAGCCAGTTGAGTAGTGGTGGCAGCTGCTGGGCTAGAGGGTAAGAGGTCGGAGAGAATAGAATCACGCTGGACTATTTGACAGGAAACTGTTGTTGAAATGAAATGACCATCTTGTTTAGTTAGTTGGACAGTTGGAAGGTTTCTGTCTTTCTTTCTTTCTTTCTCTCTCTCTCTCTCTCTCTCCAAAACCCTCCCTGCCCCCCACCCCCGTACTGTAATTTCCCTGTCTGATTCGCGGTTTCTTGTCTTTGCGATGTCCAAAGTCCTTTGTTTTCCAACCATGCTCCTCCTTTACCCTCGCTAGCCAAGAAGTTGCCAAAGAGTGAACCGCAGAGCGTCAGCGGGACCCCAGGCCGGAACCGAGGTGTGGACCTCCACGAGACAGCCCATCAGAATAAGAGCCAGTGCTGTAGCAATTGAACGGAAGGGAAGAGTAGGGTGGGTGGGTGGGGGAGGGGGGGGTGGAGAAGGGAGTTTGCTCCGAGACATCACAACTGCACACTCAAAATTAAATCTCAGCATCCGCGCTTTGCAATGCTTGAGTAAAGAACCTACAGAGTGGACAATGTGGGACTTTGACGTCCACCGGTCTTTACTTTGATACTATAGATGCAAATATCTACTTAATGTCTTTTTTTTCTCTTGTGATTTAGTTGCCCCCCCCACCCCACCCCTCCCCTCCCTCCTCCGCCCCTCAATGTTTTTATTAACCTTCTCCTCTCGGTAGGTGGATCCGTCTTGCTGTGTCTCTGACTCACAACCAAATCCTTCACCCCCTGCACCCCCACCCCCCAAAAAAATAGCTTTCAAAAAAAAACTTGTAGATTTTTGTTCAGGGTGAACTGTGTAAATTGAATCTTCACCAATTTCATTTGGGTTATTTGAGTATAGCACAAGATGGCAGTATCTTTCCCTTCCCCCGCTCCCCCCGCCCCCTCCCTCCACTCACCCCCACAATGTAAACACCACCCAATTCATCAGTATTTGTAGGATTAACCCCTCGATGGCTCCTCTCTGGGGCCGGTGGGAATGGACTTGGCTTAGACTATGTAATCAAAACATATCCTGAAGAGCTGAGTGAGCAGTTTGCTATTAACAGTGTTGAGATCATTTAGAAGCCTGGTTTGGGATTGTGGGGAGTGGAGGAGAGGTGGGGAGAGGGAGGAGCGGTTGACTCCTGAACCCTCACCCTTGGTTTCAGTGCAATACAATAGAGAGGGCAGCCTTGGAGTGGGTGTCCGAGGTGGGTGATGGAGGGAGGGAGGGAGGGAGGGAGGGAAGGACTAGGTGGAGTGTTTGTGGTCCAAGCTGAACAGTACGTGAGGTTTCTCTGCTACTCCCTGTTCTCGTAGTCTGTACAGTGTTTACACATGCAGTGGGAGTGGTGGGGAGGAGTTGGGTGGGGTGTTGTTGCTGGCGTCTGTGTTGTGTTCAGTTCAGGGGGCTTTCAATGCTGCTCTCGTCACTGTAGCTGGCACCATTTAACCCCCGCGCCCCGCCCCCGCCCCCAAGTTGTTGATTGACTTGATCACCAGCTTGAAAGGACGGAGGGGCCGATCGGCTGTGGGACTGATGACAGGAACGAGAGTGGTTGAGTCTCTGACTAGCTGAACCTCTCGGGTGTTACAGCCAAACCACTTCGAAACTACAGCACGTACTAATCTGCTAAGGAGTTGAGTCACAGTGCGAGCGGCTGGGAAACACAACATGGTCCTGGTTGGACAAGTTTGCTCTTGGAATGTATGGGTGAATCAATCTTTGTGGGGGAGGTGGGGGGGCGAGGCGGGGGGGGTGGGGGAGAGGGCTTGGTGGTGTATGGAATTGCACTTAACCACATCACAGTGTTCCACCCACTCAGCTCCATTCCCACAAGATTCGCCCTCTCTACACGCGAGCCGAGGGCAGGGATCAGGGTGGGGGTCAGTGGGGGGGGGGCAGAGACGAGTGTTTGTGACAGACAAAGGCAGTGTTTCGACTTCTTCATAGTTTTTCTCCCCCGCTGTGGACGGACTCCGGGAGCCTCCAGCATTTCAGAGCCACTTCCCACAGACAATAAGAACTGGCGTGTGTATTAAGCAGTGTGCGCGTCATTTAATGTCAGTCTTGACTGTCTTGTCGGGCTTCCCCTACTTTGATGATGCCTTTTCAAGGCTCGCTTGGTCTGCAGTTGGCTTATTATGTTGGTGCAACGTTTCGATTTAAATCCGATTTTTTTCTTTTAACCAACTCAACGGCCAAAGAAAACTTCAGCGTTTTTGCCGAGACAGTGCGTGAGGCTGTAGGGAGCGAGTGAGGAGCTGCTGGTTATTAGGTGGTGGATTCGAGAGGTTTGTTTCGTGGGAAAGGAGGGAGTATTCCCAAGAAGGCTGTTACAACCGGGAACTCCCGTCAATCCCACATCCCCGCAAAAACATTCCCATGTCCTTCATTGTCGAGCACTTATCGGGAATCCCAACTCTCCCCTTCATAAGTTTCCAATTGTTTTGATTTTATTTTTGTGGGGGGGGGTTTAATTTTGTGTGATTTTTTTTCTCTCTCTCCCTCCAGGATGCAGTTTTTTTCTAAAAAAAAAGAACAATATGTAAAACGATGTAGCTTTGGCTGTTTGGCTGAATCATGAGGAATCTGCCCTCACTCTGTTCCTCCCTCTCCCCCCCCCCCACCCCATTAATCCCTCCCTCGCTCCTTCCCCGCCTCTCCCCTCCGACTCCCTTCCTCGGGACTCGCATCTCTCCATTCGCAGCATTTTGCAGTCGAGACAGTTTGTGGGGGGTAAAGGGTTCATTCTGGGTGGTGGGTCCTTGATTCTAGAAAAGGCTGAGTGGTGCAGTTTCTGATTCTCTACATTCCCTGGTTTAAGATCCTGTGCCCTCATGCCCGTCTCCCTTCTCCCCCCTCCCCTCTCTCTCGCCCCCTCCCCCTGTACATAACTACTCCAGTGAATTTGCAATCTTCCCTGGGGGGGGGACCTGGGGTGGCTTTGACGCCTCTCCCTCCTCGTCTAACTGGTTGGAAACTCTCCCGGTTCCCATCGGACTCTGGATTCACTCCAGCGGGTTTCCGGGCAAAACTCGTTTGCTTTTCTAGCTGAGCTTCGGTGAAGGTGTTTCCAGGTTCCTGGCCGGGTCAGGATTTGGCGGCTGGCCGTGTGACGTCTCGGTGTGCGGCTGAGCTTCCCGGCCGATCGGGAACGTCACGCGGTGTCTTGGGGGAGTGAACACTCCCCCCCCCCCCCCCCTCCCATTCGGTGGGGCAGGTTAGCAAACCTGAGCTCATCAGGTCACTCCAGGTGTGAGGGCCACATAAATATTTTTTTGTGTTGCCAACGTTTATGAGTTATGGAGGGACATTGTGGGGGGTGGGCTGCCAGTCGGACCACCAAACTATCAGACAAATACATTGACATTGATCAGCGTGATATCGCCACGCGACCTGCGGCATGTGGTGAATGGTTTATAGCACTCGCATTGAGGTTAGTTAGTGACCTCCTCACTTGCACTTTATCAGTTGGTTAAATTGACCTATTCCTCTAGGTAGCTGGCTTTCTTCATCCCGCGAGTGTGTGTGTGTGCATGTGTGTGTCTGTATGTGTGCGTGTGTGAGTGTGCCTCCCTTCTCAAAGCATTGTGGATCCTTGCACCTCTGCTGTTTAACGTGGGTGGTGCTGTCAAGTCTTTGTCTTGCGGTGGGGTGGGGTGGTAGTGGGGTGGGGGGTGGGAGTATGGTAGTGGGGTGGGGGGGTGGGAGACTGGGCAAGTGGGGGGGAGTGGGGGGAGAGAGAAGATCAATGGTGTTGAGTTTTGATCCTTTTATTCTCTCAGTCGTGCTTCCGAGCAACTGTTGTTGAATCATGGTTACAGATTTCCTGGTCGAGTTGTGATCTGGTATTTTCCCTGGAGCTGGGTTTAACAGGCTGTCTGGGGATTTGCTGAGAGTCGGGACAGGTCCGCAGGCTGTGTCTATCTGCGTTTCAATGCTAAAGATAGGTTTATCAAGCCTCTGTGGGGGGAAGCCTGGCTGGTTGGTTGGTTGGTTGGTTAGTTAGTGAAACTCCACAGTGGACTACCCTCACTGCTTCAAAGGGGCTTTGTAGTGACTGGACGATGGAGCGGGCCTGACAGGGAAGGCTCCATTGAGCTTCAGAGGTGGGTTGGCTGGGACTCTGGTGTACAATGTAAATAACTGGGTTGGGGGGGTGGTGGTGGGGGTGGAGTTGCTCATGCGAATGTAAGTGAAGATCAGTCAGGCTCCTGTTGTCAGATTGGCTGAGTTTCAGGCTTGGGTAAGGGTTGTATTCATTACAAAGTCACCGAAACTTTAACCTCAATAACTTGTGAATAGATGGAACTGAACCCTTTCAAATAGCTCCCTCTCCCCCTACTTTTATAATTAAACCCGGCTTTATTAAAAAGCTCCTTCCTACATCGCAACTAAATCATGGTAATGGAATTAATGCTGATTTCCAGATGTATTTAATGTAAGTAAAACTGTCTATGTATTAAACAAATGGCCTTTCTTATTACGCCGTGGATTAATGTCACTTTATTATGGATTTAAATGGTCATTTTACTGATGATATTATATTGCATTTCAACCCCATCTAGTTGGTTATTGTTGTTAGGAGGTAATCTCCCGTTAAAATCAAAGTCTGTCGGGGCACACGGATTTACGCAGCGATGGTTGAGTGAGGAGCTTTCACTCCTCCCGGTATATATACAATGTATATATCCCGGTATATATACAATGTGCTTTTCGTACGTTCATTTCATTTCATTCATTCCCATCTGTACATCGTTACTTTACAATAGTATCATTAAAATATTGCCTAGAAACGATAGCGTGGCTTCTGGATAAACATCGACATCGCCCTCTCGATCCTCGTCTGCCTTTGGACCCCTGGATCGTCCAGCCCCGTCTCAATGGACCTCGGTGAGCTCTCGGTCGGGCTCTCAGCGTCGATGTCGTCTCACCAGCCCGTCGAGTGGCTACACTCGCCTTACCAGCGCGAGAGAACTGTGTTCGAATCCAGGCAGGTCAGGGCGAAACCCTGAGCAAGTTTCCTTAATCCACACGTAAGTGAATTGAAGTGGATATTTGTGGGCGAAACGCGGCAGCCAATTGCGCACAGCAGCGTCCCCCACACATGGATTGAAATGACCAATTTTATTATTGGGGGTTTGTGGGGGGGGGTTATTATTAGGTGTGTGTGTGTGTAAGGAAACTTGCCCAAGGTTTCGCCCTGACCCCCTGGATTCGAACACAGGTCTCACTACTGTATATCGAATGGAAGAACGCCCTATCGTAATATTTAACATACAGTCGCTCACCTGTTTGCAGAAGGTGGAGAGGCTGGCGGAGGCTGTGATCGCCGGAGGCTAAATCCTCGGTCACTTTGTCAACAAGGATCATGCAGCTGGAAAAGACTGGTCCGTGTAAGTCAGTTACCGATTTCACCTTGTATCAGCTCAACCCAGCTCAGACGTCTCACAGACCTTCGCGAAATATATACTGTCCAGCGAATTGACTTGAGTATTTTGTGGGTGAAACACGGCAGGCGATTGCGCAGCACAGCAGCGTGTGTATGTGTGTCCCCCACACCCACAGTCGTGGATTGAGTGACGACATTATTATTATTATTATTATGATGTACATATTATTATTTGGAATAAGCCAACACCCGCCAATGGTGAGATGGAATTAATTACAAGGAGGTGATGGGAGGTTTGCCCAGCAGAAGTTTCAATGGCAAAACTATACCGCTATTAACTGTTTAAGATTCCAACGCAACCCCGGGAATCCCCCAAACCCTGGCTGTGAGAGAGTGTATCATCTGATAATAATCCCTCCCAATAAAACAACGAGAAAATTGGTCATTTTCAACCCACGGCTGTGTATGGGGAGACGAGGGGGGGGGGGGGGGGGAGACGCTGCTGTGCGCAATCGGCTGCCGCGTTTCGCACACAAATATATACACAGTCACTTCACTTTACAGTCTATCCTGTGAAGCGCTTCGAGACACAGTCTGGAGAAGACGTGAAAAGCTCTGTGTCAAACGCCA
>JAYJKW010000494.1:0-17234 GCA_035084275.1 Hydrolagus colliei | reverse complement strand
TAACAGCTGGAGGCCATTGAGTCCCTCAAGCCTGCTCCACCATTCTAAAATTATATAGAGCTTTTCACATCTTATCGACGTCTCAAAGCGCTTCACAGAATATACTGTAAAGTGAATCGACTGTATATTTGTGGGCGAAACGTGGCAGCCAATTGCGCACAGCAGCGTGTCCCCCCCACACACAAACAGTTGTGGATTGAAGTGACCAATTTATTATAGGTTTTTTTTGGGGACAGATTATTATTAGGTGTGTGTGTGTCTGTGTGTGGAGTAAAGAAACTTGCCCAAGATTTCGCCCTGACATACCTGGATTCGAACACAGGTCTCACGCTCGTAAGGCGAGTGAGCGCTCTAACCACTGAGCAACAGGACTCCACAGGACTCTTATCTACATGGGAAATTTGAATGGATCCAGCCATAATCCGCAGCCTTGTTTTGGGGTTAACTTGGAGAAAAAAAGGAAAAGTTATTTAAATTAACTTCACTCACCCGCCCCACTCTTCTTACCCTCCTCCCTCTCTCATCCCCCTCCCGCCGCGACCCCAAAAGATTCCCTGCACATTCCTTGTCCTCGGACACAAATTTGCTGGGCTATTTCTGACTGTGTCCACAATGCCAGTCAATGTAGAGCAAATACGAGAAGACAAATATTTATCCTTTAGCAGGAACCAACGGTGGAGGCAAGGCCGTGGTTCCCTTTTGCGGGTTAAATCATCGGCCTCAATGATTTTGTTTAAACAAATGAACGATGCCTGTGGCATCTCGGCACCACTCTTCCCCTCCTCTCACTCTTTCTCTCTCTCTCTCTTTCTGTCCTCCAGAAATCATTGACCCATGTTGTAGCCGCTGGCTGCCATGTTAAAATGCAAGTGGCTACTTTTCTATTTGTCTGAGCGAGTGTTGGCAGGATGTTTAGCCATAACATCTTCGCCAGCAACTGCCTCCTTTGATGCTTCAAGAGCACGTAATGATAATAATAATCCTGGCGTTTGATATCGCGGCTTTTCACATCTTCTCGACGTCTGAAAGCGCTTCACAGAATAGACTGGAAAGTGAATTGACTGTACATATATTTGTGGGCGAAACGCGGCAGCCGATTGCGCACAGCAGCGTTCCGTTCCCCCCACTCCCCGCACACAGTCGTGGGTTGAAATGACCGATTTTAATATCGTGTTTTTTTGGGCGGGATTATTAATAAGTGTGTGTGTGTGGGGAGGAAGGAAACTTGCCCGAGGTTTCGCCCGGATCTGCCTGGATTCGAACACAGCTCTCACTTGTAAGGCTCTAACCACTGAACTACAGGAGCTCCTTTGCACTCTTGCACACTTAGCCGTTCACTGAGTGTGTTTCATTTTGCCGTAGCTTGTAAATGAAGGTCTCTCAGTGAGTATATTTGTCCTCAGTTATCTGCGTTACTGATCTGGTTGCTGCCTCCCACAGTGGGCTCCCCTTTTGAACAGTTAAGGAAGGATATTTTATGTGATATATAAGATGCCACCGGGGGATGGCTCTCTGTATCAAAGCGCTTTGGGGGAGATACTATAAGGGGGATTGACTGTGTATTTTGTGGGCAGAGATCTGTTACTGTATAGTGTAACACAGAGAGCACTAGGACCTTTAGGGGATTTGATCCTGTATTCAGTGTCTTGGCCCCTTCCCGCTGGGAACTTGTCTCTCTCCTTAGCTTAGTCAGCCCTCGGTATAGAAGGTGATTGGATGAGTGGGCAGACATTTCCAGCGAGGCAGGTGGGGGTTACGTTCAGAGTAGGGGGGTGGGGGGAAGTAGAGAACGTAGAGAGGGCGAGAATTAAATGAATACGTCGAAGGAAAGGAAATCCGCGCTCGGGCAACGAGAGCAACAGTGAAACAACAGAGGAGCTAATAAAGGAGGACGTGGATTTGCGCGCCCATCACAACAACAACAACAACAACAAACGGCGTTTAAGCAGCGCCTTTCAAGTCACTTGCTGTTGTCCCAAAGCACTGGACAGTCAGGGAACCTGCACCCGAGCTGGGGGTTGGTCAAGAGGGGATGGAGAGCGGGGGAGGGTGAAAGGGTAGGGGCTTGACCAAAGGCACAGTCGGTCGAAGAGGAGGGTCTTGAGATAGGTCTTAAAGGAGGCGAGAGAGCAAATTTACGATAGGTTTAGTGCTGGGATCCATCTGTTCCTCTGTAGCCCACCCCCCTTCCCCATTCCCCCCAGGCAGCTGTCCCTCTCTGTCTGGCAGACTCGCTATGGTCGCCACACCGTTTCCTGCCCCCCCCCCACCCCCCACCCCCCCTCCCCGTCCATAAAGCACTCAGCATCTCCTCGTCAATTAGAGACGCGGTAACTGTTTGACGACAGGACACCACAGGGCCGGGATCCATTTACACAGTGACAGCAATGCCTCACATCAGGGTGCGAGTTAGTCAGGGTTATGGAACCGGATCAGGTTCTCTCGACTGCCTGCACAAACACTGGCAACTAGTGGGCAGAAAAGACACGATGCATCAACGCCAAACGCCACAGACACAGGGCTCCTTATTTTAAATAAACCTACGGACCTCACGACACAGATAGCTTTACAGGACAGAACCTTAGGACAGATCGGAAGCACTTCACAGAATTTACTGTGAAGTAGCAGTGATTCTCTGTGTGTGTGTGTGTGTGTTTCAGGAAGTCCTTGACCATTCTGCCAAGATTTCGAAAGGCGCTCGATAAACAGCGGAAGATTTATCTGGTGAATCAGTAACAGGGGGATAAGCTGGGTTACGTGAAGAGTGAGGTTATAAAAATATTGTTCACGCAGAGGGAAATCAGAACAGTGACACCAGTGCTCATTGAAGTGCAGATCCAACACACACTGTACAAGGGATTTGGGAAAGTTATGAAGAAGGGGGCAGCAATATAATAGAAGAACAACAGAAAATGTTGTACAGTACAAGATAAAATAGTACAATATATTACATACAATATATATGTATATATATATAGGGATCTGGTCTACTCTACGCCCCCCCCCCCCCCACCCACCGTGAGGAGGTAATTTTGTTGTCGTTGACGATGTCCCACCATTGACCAGTGCCTTTGGTGAGAGACACAGATTGGGAACAGTAGTCGCAGTTACCGAGAAAGATTGGTGTTTGGATTGCGTCATAAATCCTGACACTGTACAAGTCCAGGCAGATATATCTTCTCTCTGCTGGGCTTGCGTGTTTCCAACTGCCAAGTTCCTGCTTGATCGACCAAGCAAGCACCATAAAGTTTAGCGAGGAAGAGAGGAGCATGTTGTCATACAGCAATAATTAATAATCCTTGCATTCGATACAGCGCCTTATCACAGAGCAATCTGCAGTAATCCTTTCAAATTGGTGGTTAGTTACACAATCGGGATCCCCCGCCTGCGTCAAAACATGGTTACCCTGTGGCTTATCAGCCTGACTGCATTGTGGCAAATCTTATTTGTTTCCGCGTGATTATTTGTGGGCGAAATAATGTGTTCAGGGCCACAGCGCCAAAAGCGAAAGTACGATACCAAAACAAAAGGGTTGCAAACTCGATGATAATAATACGATAATCTCGCATTGATATCGAGGCTTTTCACGTCTTATCAACGCCTCAAAGCGCTTCACAGAATACACTGTAAGGTGAATTGACTGTGTATACGTTTGTGGGAGTGCGAAACGCGGCAGCCGATTGCGTATAGCAGCGTTCCCCCCTCCCCCCCCACACACACACACACAAACAGCCGTGGATTGAAATGACCAATTTTTTATTAATGTTTTTTTGGGGGGGAGGGATTATTATTCGGCGCATGTGTATGTGTTGTGTGTGTGTGTGTGTGGAGTAAGGAAACTTGCCCAAGGTTCACCCTGACCTGCCTGGCTTCGAAACACAGGTCTCACACGCTTGTAAGGCGAGTGTGCGCTCTAACCACTGAGCCACAGGAGCTCTGTATCAAAGGGTACCCAACGCAGAACTCAGTCAGGCAGACAGACCAGCCGTAACATTCCTTCCCTGGATACAGTACAAAGTACCAGAGGCGTTTGATCCATTTCAAAGGAGGACTAGCCCCTTGATGGAGAGAAACTCTGTAGGTAGAGTGTCAACGGGTGATTTTACACCCTCAACAGCTGTCGCGTGTGAAGCCTGTGCTGCAGAGAGCCGGGGCCCTTCCTCTGAGCTGATGTTCAAACCAGCTGTCTAGTCCCCAGTGTGTTCTCTCTCTCTCTCTCTCTCTCTCTGTGTGTGTAGTGGGATTCCCAGGCCTCCGAAGGGCATGAGAACAATCCCTCCAGGTCCCAATGGGAGAACCTCCTTCTCCTCGGCTTGTCGGCAGTCAAACGGCCGTGATTGATGGGGTGGTTTTATCAGTGACCGAGAGACGGTGTTAAAACAATGGGGGTCAGGAATAGGGCTGAACGTCAACTGACACCAACTGCCCCCACACCCCCCCCTCACCCTCCTCTTCCTCCTCCACCGTTTTATACTTCCTGGTTCGAGTTTATTCCTGACTGTACGCTGTACGGTCAGACTGTGCGCTGTTGGCTGCCGCGTTTCGCCCACGAAATATACAGCCGATTCACTGACACGCGTTTCATTTATTGGGGGATTCGGCGTCTTTGCCTCTATTAAGAAATCTGTCAGGGCTCTTGTCATTTCGGATCAACACACATCCTCTGTGTAAAATGACCTGGATTACACGCACCTGACTCTTCACCGTGTCGCTTGTTTCGGCTCCTTACTGAACAGCAAAGTCATCGAAAACTCTTTCGCTGGAACCCGTTTCCCCCGGTTGCCGATAAGCAAAAAAAAAAACACCTCAATAGCTTTTTTGGCTCGGGGAACGGACGCGTAGAGAGAGAGAGAGAGAGAGAGAGAGAGAGAAAGCCATTGAAGTTGGCCTGTGTATCAGAGCACCGAGCTTGACTGGGGCAGTACAGTTGCGGGCTGAACTCAGTCTCGGTTTCTATTGTGTCCAGGAAAATAGTGTTTGAGATCGGGCCTTGTGATTTTTTGAGAGTTTTTGCTCAGCGAGGCGTGACGTCGGCCTGCTTTGAATAGGAAACAATAAATGGAAAATGTTAATTCACTGGCATCTCCCCCCCCCCCCCCCCCCCCCCCCAAACAAACTCACACACTCACACACACACACAAGGATAAAGCAAGCATTGGGCACAGTAACTTTCGTCACACGAAAGACTGCTTGACATTCCACATTACCAAGAGGCCTCCACTGGCTCCACTGGCTCCCAACCAACACACGGATCAACTTCAAGATCCTATCACTTGTTGTCAAATCATTTCATTCCCCCCTCACCTCCCTAACTCTCGGACTTGTTTACCCCCCCCCCCGCCCCCGCCCCCCCCCCCTCCCCCACCCACATTCCACCACCCACTGAATCCGCTTGCTCCTAAAGGAGGAAAGGCCGACCGACTGACTGAGTGACTGACTGACTGAGTGACTGAATGACTGACTGAGTGAGTGACTGAGTGAGTGACTGAGTGAGTGACTGAGTGACTGGCTGACTGACTGACTGAGTGAGAGCAGCAGGAGTAACCGAGGCCGTGTCATTCGTACAATAGGTACAATTGGTCACGCCTGCGCAAGAACATTCTCCGTGCATTTTCTCATCATCTGGGCTCAGTCATTCTTGGCAGCCTCTGCATTGCGTTACGGCGGATTTCCAGCGGAGAAACAGATTACACATTGGCTTTGCAGCAGCCAAAACACAGCACATGGCAGTGATGTGATCTATCTGCGGAGATATTAATCAGAGGGGGAGGAGGGGGGGGAAGCTTGCGGGGACATTAATGTGCCCAATTGGGGCTTTCGCGTTTGCCAACAAATACAGAGTCACTCCACTTCAACAACAACAACAACAAAGTGACACTTGTATAGCGTCTTTCACGTCAGGAGGACGTTCCCGAGGCGCTGGAAAATAACAATCCCGGCGTTTGATATCGCGGCTTTTCACGTCTTCTCGACTGTGTCTCAAAGCGCTTCACAGGATATACTGTAAAGTGAATTGACTGTGTATTTACTTCACCGTAAAGCTGGATTGTACAAGGATTATTATAATTATCACAAATAACGGCGTTACTCTCGGTCTAGTACGTAAAGTTAACCTTGGTAAATATAACCAATTTCAATTACATTAATATAATATAATATATTATATAATTTCAAATAGCCTTTCCATCTCTCTTGCCCCTTTTTTTATTGGGGTGAGGGGGATGGGTGGGTGGGTGGGGGAGTTTTGTGGGGGGGCGGATGTGGGGAACAAGAATCCCATCCCAAGTGCAAGCCATCAAAGGCCAGTAAATTTACCAGCAAGGGAAGAGTAATGTTCTCTCATTGTCAAAGGTCAGTGTGTTTTCTGAGCTGGGCAACAAGAAGCCCCATGGTTACACCCACCCATTGTCCAGACTCGCACCGTTTCCCAACAACTGCCTTCGCTCGGATGAGAACAGTGATAATCCTTGCATTTTGATGTAGCGGCTTTATCACGTCTTATCGACAGTCTCGGGAACGCTTCACAGAATGTACTGTAAAGTGAATTGACCGTATATTTTGTGGGAGAAACGCGTTTGCGCACAGCGGCGTCCCACACAAACAGCCAGGGATTGAAATTACCAATTTTTATTACTCCTGTATTGTGATTTTTTTTCAGACGCATTATTATTACGTGTGTGTGTGTAGAATAAGGAAACTTGCCCAAGGTTTTGCCCTGACCTGACCTGCCTGGATTCGAAACACAGGTCTCTCTCTCGCGCTTGTAAGGCGAGTGAGTGAGTGAGTGAGCGCTCTAACCACTGAGCTACAGGTCTTCTAACGTGAGTGTGTGTGTGTCTCCTTCTTCGGATCGTGTCTACGCTCGCTCCGTCCACTGGCTCAGCGCTGTGTAGATGAGTGGATGTTGTTGAAATGGACACACAGCTGGCGTAGCGCATAGTTGAACCACAGCTGCCCCTTGACAAACGCTTGTCACATTAGTCACGTTGGATTTTGTGGGTCGATCGCTCGCTATGAGGTGGTAAATCTCGCTTAATCTCCACGATGACTTCAGGCCTGGAAATGGGTCAGGATGGCATTTTTGACATACTTTTTGTGTGCTGTCAAAACCTCCAGAGCGTCGCCAAAACAACAGGCCAATGAATTTCCCAACTCTCGAGGCTGGCAACTCCCTAACTCCGTAGTCCTCTCCCTAACCCCGAGTGGGCCAGTGATGAACGATGGAGCAGGCTCGCGAGGGAGACAGGACGGTGGAAGCAGAAAACTTCAAGAACAAATTAGAGCGATTTCTGCTCAAAAATAATATCTGCTCATTAATAATAAGCACAGTACACGTAGTCCTCGCTTAGTCAGCGCTCTGGGCACGTCCTCCCGACCCGAAAGGCGCTGTATAAGTGCAGTTTTGTGTTTGTTTTGTTGTTAACGCCGCAGTTGCATTTGCGAAACGTTTGCGCGAAACGACGTTCGAAGCTAAAACCGAGCAAGAATACTAGAAGTTCAGCGTCTATGTACGTACGCCTGCGTTACCCAAAGTAGTTTGTTTGCACCTGCGCTGGCGAACGACGTAATAGCAAACGTCACGACGTTAAATGGATATATGTCCCCCTGTGTATCAGCGACATAACAACGAAACAACATTGACCAAAGCAATGTTCAGCAAGGTCTACCTGTATATAGTTTGGGGACGTGACCTGTCAAGCCAGGAGGCTGGAAGGCGTACAAGATGGACCTTGATCTTCGTTCTCCAGCAAATCCTTACGGTCTGAGTCTGAATGAGGGATTTTTTTGTTCTCTCCAAAATTCAGTGCGAGCTTATGTTTTTTAAGGGGAGATCAGAAGAAACGTTGGGTTTTTAATACTCGAGATTACCAGCTTTGTGTGAGTACAGGCTTCACAGACGGCTCAGGAAAGGTGCTTTTGTGCTTTAACCAGAGCTCGGTTTCTATTCCACTATTTTCACCATAGAAATCTTTTAAAAGAAACCTTTTAACACTGATCCCTAGCGTGGATGGATGCGAGCATTTCTTTCAGAGTTTTGTGCTGTTGTGTAACTCCATCCACTCAAGTTACTGTCCCCAGTTTGGCTTCATTGTAATTCTGTCCTCTGTGCGAACTCCCGGGGATAGCTCAACGAGACTGTGTGTGTGTGTAAGAGACGAACGGGCTAGAGAAGCAAATGGGTGGACAATAGGTCAGATAGCCTCCCGCTTGTCCCTCGTATCCTCGGTCCCGCCACCAATGGACGCTCTATCAGCCACTACACCCCAAAAGTCTGCAACACTTTTCCTCTATCCCTCCACCTTGTCCCTGCCTTCCTTCCTTCCTTCCTGCCTGCCTGCCTCATCTTCAAATTGCACCTGAAGACCCCTCCTCTTCGCCCACCCTATCCTGTGTGAGGAGCGCTGTGGAAATGAATGCAAGTTGAAACATTCTTTTGAGCGTGCAACTGGCTACTGCGTTTCTCCCACAAAACACAGTCAGCTCAGTTTACAATATAACAACGCGATAAGGTGCGATAAATCAAATTCAAGAATGATTCCTATTATAATTATTCCCAATCACCGGAGTTGCCGGGAGAATCGTTCCGCACAGATAATCCTCAACCTTCAAAGACAAGCGAGTTCCACAACCCCCCTCCCCCACACGCCCCACCACCCCACCAACAAAAAATACCTCCAGCGCATCCATCCATCCATCCATCCAGCCATCCCCCACATCTCCATCGTTCAAACCCCTGGCCCCAGTCACGTCTCTTATTGCTCTCTCATTGTTGACATTGGTTTCGGGAGCTTGTAAGAAGAGGATCAAGTTCATAGCTGACATATTCCTGTGTCGCGGATGTCAGCACACCTTGGGGGGAACATGAATTTTGGCTCAGTTTCAAGTTGGAATCGACTTTTACACAACTTTTACTCAGTGGCAGCCAAGAGAGGGTGTAAAGGAGTTAAAATAATAATAATAATAATAATAATTTGATATAGTGGCTTTATCACGTCTTATCGACATCTCAGTGTATTCACAGAATACACTGTAAAGTGAATTGACTGTGTATATATTTGTGGGCGAAACGCGGCAGCCGATTGCGCACAGCAGCGTGCCCTTCCCCCACACAAACAGTCGTGGGTTGAAATAAACCAATTTTATTGTGGGTTTTTTGGACAGATTATTGTTAGGCGTGTGTGTGGAGTAAGGAAACTTCCCCACAGTTTATCGCCCTGACCTGCCTGGATTCGAACACGGGTCTTTTAGGCTTGTAAGGCGAGTGATCTAACCACTGAGCTACAGGAGCTCCACAGGTTGTGTGTGTGTGTGTGTGTGGGGCCAGGTTTGGCAAGTTGGACTTTACTAGTGCCTGTTAATTTCTACGCCCAGGAACGCAACCTGCTTTTGTTACCCAGTGGTGCCTTTAGGCTATAGTTTTTCACTTTGCCCTGGCCTCAGCCTTCCTGCACAAAGCTTGAAGCCGACTGTCGGGAGTAGGTCAAAGCTTTTACCTCGCACCTGCGAGGCTGCACTTTCAAAACCACACTATTTGAGAGAGAGAGAGCGTATAACATGATCACTGCCAATCTACATTCATTGTGACTTATTACTGTATTAATAATCACGCCTGCGTTTAATTATACAGCCTGATCGTGTTGTCGAGCTGTTTCCACGCGCTTCACAGAGCACACTGTATGTTTTGTGAGTTAAGGACGGCATTTAATTGCATAGCACTGTCCCACAAACAGTTGTTGATGGAGTGACCAATTACTATTTATTCTTTGGAGGGATTATCACCCCCCCCCACCCCACCACACACACACACACAGATCCGCCAATCGAATAACATCCGGGTTCTTACTGTAAACACAGTCATGTATGTATTTGTGTGTGTAGTAAGGAAACTTAAGGAAAATAATAATCCGTCCCCCCCAAAAAAACACAGTAATAAAATTTGGTCATGTTCAATCCACGTCTGTGTGTGGGAGACACTGCTGTGGTCAATTGCCTGCACGTTTCGCTCTCCCACAAATATATACGCAGTTAATTCACTTTACAGTATTCTGAATTATGTCCAGAAGACATAAAAAGCACTACTGTATACCAAAATGCAAAGATTATTATGATTATTTTATTATTAGAAACTTGCCTACGGTTTGGGCCTGCCAGGGAGTGGCAGCTCAATTCCAGGGAGCGCAAAGGGCTTTCCACAACCCTGGTTCCGTTCAGTGAGTTCTAACTTTTGTCCTCCCATCGATGCTCTTGAATGACTTTATCGGGTCAGGGTCACTCGGGGGATATGCAGCAAATCTGCGCCCTCGCTCGTTAGAGGGCCTCACTGATCAATCAGCAAAGTCCGTTTGAAATCTGTCCAGGCTTGTGGTCCGCGCGAAGGAGGTGAGGTGTGGAGGCTGTGCTGTGTAAATGCCAGTTGTTGTTGCTGGCGAATAGAGTAGGTGCGTGACGCTCGGTTTTGACAGCCGTGTGAATTGTTTGCGTTCTATCTCACTGCTAGATTAAATAAATACTTCCCTGTTTGCTCTGATGTTGCACACCCTTGAATCCCAGCGGCTCATGTAACACTGGGAAAAATAAACACAGCAAGCATATCCTTGAAAGAGGTGATTATTTCTTCTTTTTCTCTCTCTCTCTCACTCTTTCCGTCCATTTATCACTCCTTTCGATCACATTGTTGGTCACCGTGCACTCGCCAGCGAGGCTTGGCTTACCCACAAACAGCTAACGTCTAAGATCAACTTCGAGTGTAGGTTTTTGGAGTGAGGAGGCTTTTAATGTTTCGCCCTGACCCGCCAGGGAATCGAACCTGGGTGCTCTCGCTTGCGAGACGAGCGTTCCGTCTTAACCACTGAGCTACCAGACTGCATCCCAACTGACTAAGATCACTGAGCCCCCACCCACCCATTACATCTGTCTCCGCTAGACTCTACGCTCTCCTGAGAGCGATGTGAATGTGCGATGCTAACTGAAGGCATTATAGTGGTGCTGTCCTCTCTGAGCGTAATCTACCCTCCCTGTATGCAAACCGTTCAACGTTGATTGAGTTTTGTGACGCTTGAGTGCAAGTGAGAGCTGTTACTGCAAAAACACTCAAGTTAGTTACCTGTGTTCTGTTTTTATCAAGCAACTCACAACGAAAGAGAGGTGCGATTTGTGTGTGTGTTTGTGTGTGTGTGTGAGTGTGATGTGCGTGGTAAATGGAGCTGGAAACATCCGAAGTGGCTGACGAATTATGGTTTAGCGTCACTACCATAACAAAAAACAATCCTCACGTTATATCGGCTTTTTACAAATCGCTCAGGCAGCTCAAAAGTTCCGCGCAGGATATGCAGGATACTGTCAGGTGTGACTCGTGGGCAAACGTGGCAGGCAAATGTTTCACGCAACACTATCCCACAAACCCGCCATGAAGTTAAGTCACCAATTTTATTTGGTGTGGACGGATCGTTGACCAGAGAGAGAGAGAGAGAAAGAAACTTTTTCCCTCTCGAATAGCACCACAGAATCTACAACACAGAGTCTCACACTTAAAGCCCTCCGCAACCCCCTCCCTCCCTCCCTCCCTCCCTCCCTCCCTCCCTCCGAATCTAGCCCCAAATCTCATCAGGGGGTTGTTCTCTGTTGGAGTGCGGTGTGTCTGAAGCATCTTGTTAACAGGTGGTTGAATAAACCAACAGTAAAAAGCTCAATGAGAGGCTGCCTGAGCCTCGGTATATATCAGTTATATATGCAGTCAGTATATATCACAGTTCTCTCTGTGTTTACAGACTGGGGGGAAACCATCTTTAAAAATGTCGCTTTGAGGTTTGTGTTGATTTCTAAGGGTTTTAAGTGCCGTTAATCCTTTTTTTACACACACACACACACACACACACACACACACACACACACACACACACACAGCGGGTACTCTGTCCGTCTCTGTTTTCTCACATAAATCACAAGACGCTGAGTGGTAAAGTCATCACCACCTCGTATCCTGTCTGGCCAGAGCTGCTCATCCCGAGGCTCTGTGTGCGGACACTCGCAGAGAGTCCGTGACCCATATCGCCCACCGAGTACGCAGTCACTACACTTTACATTGGCGACCTTCGATTGTGCATCGGGACGTCTCATTGATTGGCGCTCAATCAAACATAAATGTTTCCTTAAATTAATCCCTGCAGAACCCCCCTCCCACCACGATAATAAAACAAAATTGGTCGTTTTCGACCCACTGTTGGCTGTGTGTGTGTGTGTGGTGGGGGTACGCTGCTGTGCGCAACTGGCTGCCGCGTTTCGCTCTCCCACAAATATATATATATACAGTCACTACACTTTACAGTATATCCCGTGAAGCGCTTTGAGACACAGTCTCAAAGCGCAGTCTGTAAAACGATGACGCTTCACGGCGGAGGAGGCTATGGAGGTGGTTTGGAGTGAAACTTCACACCCGAACGAGAGAGAGAGAGAGAGAGAGAGAATTCGCAGTAAATGAGGAGGACAGAAGTCCTGGCTGGGAACTGATGCGAGTCTGTGTAAAAAAGGGCTTGTCCGTGTGTTTTTATAAGCATTGAGTCTCATCACGGCTACTTGGCGGGTTGGGGGGGAGGGCCACTTAGTTGGGTTGTTTGGTCCTCTACACAGGGGAAACATTTTCCTCCAGGGAGACGAGATAGAAGTTCTGTTGAGCGGATGTGTGAGGGGTGGAGAGAGGGGAGGGGGAGAGGGGGGGGGGGGGGGGGGGGGGCGGAGTGGGAGGGTGGAGGTGGAGGTGGAGGGGTGCTCAAGTTGTCTTTACAACACCTCCCAGATGTTTGTCTCCGAGCAGCCCTCTGTGTGTCTCAAAGCGCTTCACAGAGTATATTGTAAAGTGAATCGACTGTATGTTTGTGGGCGGAACTCGCTAAAGGGAAAGCAGGGTCTGCTTTTGGGAAGGTGGATGGAGAGGGGGGGGTCGGGTGGTGGGGGGGGGTGTGGGTGAGTGGGGGGGGGGGAAGAAATGCAATGGGATATTTTGAAAAGGAATCTCAGAGACTCGGAGAATGCGAGGACTTTTACAGTTTATTGCAGTATAATTACACACAGCCCAGCTGTGGCCAGTTACTGGGGAAATGAGTGACTGTTTATAAGGGAGACTTTCCCAGGCACTTACTGGCTCCCAGTTTATTTTTAATCTATTTCTATTACCCCCCCTCCCCCTCTCCCCCCCCCCACCATCTCCGCCACCACTTCTTCAGTTCATTTTCTCCTTCCTACCTCCATTACACACCCCCCCCCACCCCCAACCCTCTCCCTCACCCCTGTAGTTCAGGAGACAGACAAAGAGACAAGGGGGACAGTGATGCGCGTGGATGGCCTGAAGCTCCCTAACTCTCTCCCTCAATCCCTCCACCTTGTCACCTCCCTCTCTGCCTCAGTCCCTCCCTCCCTCCCCAACCTTTATAATCCCTCCTAAAGATCTTCCTCTTTGATCCCGTAGCCGGTCACCTCCCTCCCTCTTTCCCCCTTTAGCTCGTCGTCAGACTCCGCCACTGTCAAGCGCTCCCCAGCCTGTTGTTATGGTTCCGGTGAGATACCCTCAACAGCAGGCAGCACTGAGGCAGTGGCTGAGATAATCAGCCCCCCACCCCCACCACCATTTTGAACCTTTGATCGACACCCCCCTTCCCCCCCCCCCCCCCCCCACCACCACCACACTCCCTGCCCAGTGTGGCTCAGACACTGAGAGGCACGGTCGTTGAGAGAAAGTTTACGTTGCGTCCACAAACACACACATACAGTCAATTCACTTTACAGTACGTTCCGTGAAGCGCTTTGGCTCGCGATCTGAAAGTAGGCAAAGATGGCAGAGATCTGCGCCCTGTAATTTGTAGGCCGCAACAACATCAAATTAACATCGTCAGTCGATCTCATTTCATTTTCCAAGTGCAACAGCAACGAACCGTTCTGTTTCTGGTGGGAATCAACACGATCCAATTTCTTTTTCTTTTGCACCCCCCACCCCAGTGATAGTTTGCCAAATGAATCTTTCTCACACACTGGATCCTCACGCAAACGCTAACCTCCAGACTGGAGAGTTTTCATCCACCGCAGTTTCCCACACCGCCTCTCGTTTGTGTCTGTGTGTGTGGGGGTGGGGGGGAAAGTACACTTAAGGAAGATATCAAATGCGTTTGTTAATTGATGAGATTAAGCGGCTAATAAATTGGGAGATTAAATTTAGCGAAGGTGGGTGGGTGGGTGTGTGTTTGTGTGTGTTCAAAATAAATCCTTCCTCAACGAGCAGTTATTAACAAGCTTTGCTTCGAACTCAACTCTAAGCCAAGGTGGTTCAAAATCAGTCCAGCTTCCACACGTGGTTATTTCGTTCTCTCTCTCAAAAACAACTTGCATTTATATAATGCCCTTCATGTGAGGTGTGTGTGTGGGGGGGGAATCTGAGATTACCGTGAAGCCTCCTTTGTACAGTATTTTGGGATCGGGAGCTGGTGGAGGGTAGGGAGGGTGGGTTCGGTAGGGTGACCGATGGCACGGCTGGTCGAAGAGGAGGCAAGGGAACTGGGCGAGAGACTGGGATGGAGTTCCAGAGGGTGGGGAGGGAAGGGGGCAGAGAGGCTGGAGGCTTGGTGGGGTGGTCCGGGCCGGGTGGGGTGGGTGGGTGGGGGGGGTGGACGGACGGGACGGGCCAGAGCCTGCTGAGCAGAGGGATCAGACAACTCGGTAAGGAGTTGGCAGGTGACAGAGGCTAGGGAGGAGCAAGGCTTAGTGTCTGTAACTTTTCGAACAGGTTTGCACTGCGTTCGATGTGTTTAATCGCTGACAGGCACTGTTTGCGAGGTAGGAAAAAAGCAGCGTACAGTGTACAGTGGATCACTGCCCAGAATTCTCCACATGGATTATGCGAGGTCCTTGCCTAGGCCTGCCCGCTCCACCACGATGCAATTATGTCTCCACGTGAAAGTAGAATAGCCCTCACCTCACCCCCCCCCCCCCCACCACCACCACCCCTCTCCCCCCTCCTTCGCCTTGAAACAGGTTGCATTCTCTTTCGCATTACAGACAGGCAACGTTTGGCAAACGCTGAGATTCTCACGCAGGTGCAATTAGACTTGTCGGGGGGGGGGGCGACGTGACAGGTTTTGTGGAGGGCTCGGCTTGGCTCTGGTGCATTACCTAATAGGGAGTGGCCTTCACAACAGCATGCCATGCCTGCTGGAAGCCTGCCAAGGCAGCAAAGGTGAATCAAACTTCCAATACACCAATCAATCTCCCCACCCCTTTTCCTCCCTGATTTCCCCCCCGCCTTTGTCTCCCTCTCTCTCCCCCCCCCCTCCCTTATCCTCTTTCCCCCCCCCTTTCCCCCCCTGGCCCCACTTCCACGACTGTTTGCGGGGGACGCTGCCGTGCGCGATTTGGCTGCCGCGTTTCGCCCACAAATATACAGTCAATTCTCCTACTTTCCTCCCCCAACCAACCGCGACCCCTCCCCCACCCCCTGCTCTGGTCCCAACCTTGGGACGTTGTTGTATATTCCGCGAGTCGCTTTGAGACATCGATAAGACGTGGAAAGCGCTATATAAATGTAAGGATTGTTATTATTTATTATTATATCAAACGGGACCTCGTTTAACTCCTTCATTGATGCCATCACTTTCTTTTGATGTAACGATATTATTATTATTGTTGAGACGGGCCTTGAAGGAGACTAGGGGTGAGGGTGGAGGGGGCTGGCGCGAGACGAAGGGGACTGTGGGACGGATATGAGAATAGTAGTCTTTGCGTTTGATACATCGCCTCGTCACTGAGACATCTCAAAGCGCTTCACAGAATACATGTAGTGTGTACTGTGAATTGACTGTGTCTTTTGTAGCAGAATGATTCCTGGAGAAGCGTTTGAGATAGATGCCTCGATAAGGCGCTAGATCAAACGCAAGGATTATTATTATTACTTTCAGGCCTTCATCCCACGTTTCGATCCACCTCGCCTGACCCTCCCTTCCCTCCTTCAGGGCGTATCTCAAGACCTTTCTTTTCGACCGTACCCTTTTGTCACCCTCCTTACCCCTCCACCGCCCCTTCCCCCCCCCACCACCACAATCCCAGCTCAGGTCCAACGCTTTGGGATGTCCTCCCGACGAACACGTAATAGTACAGTGATGAAGAAAGCCAACAACAGCTTGCATTTGTACAGAGGCCTTTACTCGAGGGTGGCGTCTCAGAGCGCTCAACAGTGGCGGAGGCCGACACCGAGCCAGAGGGAGGGAGGGAATTAAGCGAGGACGTGGAATTTTAGAGGCTGTCGGTAAGGTTAACACACTAGGAGGTGAAGTGACGGGACGACTGAGAGAGACAAGAATTTTCTTCCTGTAACGTGAGCGATGTCTGGAGATTGGTAGGCGAATGCGCACAGCGACAAAGCGGAAATTTGGGTATCTGCAAAGCCAGTGATCTACATTTAGTGAAGGTGGGGAGTGGGGGGGTGTGTGTGGGGGGTGGGTTCAGAACTGGTTTTCCCTTTCCCCACAACAAAGGTTAAACGTGGCGAGTCAGTAAAAAATATTTTCCCCACAGAATATTCAAGGCATAAGCAGAATATACCCTCGCCCTGAAGGAAAGTGAAATGAAATCCATCCCATCTCCTTCTGTACTGTAGTTTCCTTACACATGCACTCACACACACACACCTCTGTTTGCTGAGCAGTGAGGAGGAACTCGCTTGCCCATTGATTGGTCGGTTGATTTTTCTGGCTTGGGGGTGGGGGGGTAATAACCCCTTCTCAAACGTTTTGAGGAACAATAATGTGGTCGGTCATTCAATCCGCGGCTGTTTGCGGGGACGCCGCTGTGCGCCGGCTGCCGCGATTCGCCCGCGGTTAATTCACCCCGACGAAGCGCTCGGAGGCGTCTCAGGCGGGAGACGTGACAAGGATTATTAACGCTCTTTGCCTCTTTTCCACGGTCTCTCCCCGTTTTCCTTTTCTATTTCCCCTCAACCCCCTACCACCCCCCAGTCCCCCCCCCCCCCCTCCCAGCCCCCCCCCCCCCCCCCCCCCCAGCCCCCCCCCCCCCTCCCAGCCCCTCCCCAGCCCTTGTGAAAACTCCCCAGTTCTGGAGAGACACACACTGAGCTGTGTCCCCAGCCAGTGTCTGACAGACACACACACACAGAGAGAGTCTCTCAGCCATGTTCCTGTTACAAACTCCAGCTCCCATTTAGCTGTGATTTATTGCCTTTTCACTCCTTTCCCAGA
>JAYJKW010000304.1:0-17609 GCA_035084275.1 Hydrolagus colliei | reverse complement strand
TCTCTCCTCCCCCCCCCAGCCATCTCTCTCCCTCCCCACCCCCCCAGCCGTCTCTCTCACCCCCCACACCGCACCCCAGACGTCTCTCTCCCCCCCAGCCATCTCTCTCACCCTCACCCCCCTCCAAGCCATCTCTCTCCCCCTCATCGCCCCCCCCCCTCTCCCCCCCTCCCCTCAGCCTTCTCTCCCCCCCCCACCACCCCTTGCATACCTGTATATTGTATTCGAGGACTACGAATACAATATGGCGGCTTTGCACCTCGGTCTGTGCATTGTGTATAGAGATGAGCATTCTGGATCTTGTAGTTCAGTGTGCGCGCATTCCGATTTTTTACCTCGATATATAGATTTTACGATATATCGATTTACGATATATCGATATATCGATTTAAGGGAATTTCCTGAATGTGGAAAGAGTTTCAAAACAGCTGGAGAAATGAAATCACACCATCGATCACACTCAGGAGAGAGACCATATACACGTGCTGAGTGTGGAAAGAGTTTCAAAACATCAAGCGATATGAACGTACACCATCGATCACACACGGGAGAGAGAACGTATACATGTCCTGCACACGGAGTGAGATTCACAAGGAAACATCACCTTCAAAGTCACCAGGAAGTACACCCACAAGACACCGTATAAATGTGCGGATTGTGGGAGACTTTAGCATGGACTGGTCAGCAGAAAAATCTCAAACGCTCGGAGATGCCGTTTACTGCTTCAAAGCTTTCCATTTCCAACTACATCAGATGCTGCTTTGAGAAGTGACTATAGTAAACGTTTGATGGATATCAGGCAATTAGAGTTAGGAGTGAAGATCAGCCATGATCTTATCGAATGGCGGGGCAGGCTCGAGGGGCCGAATGGTCCTAATTCTTATGTTCTTATGATATGATACCGAGATCCACTTGATCTAATACCATTGACTCACAGTCTATTGTCTATTGTCATATCTCAAATCAGTTCACAATATATATTGTCGGTCAATACCGTTAATACCCTGCCTGCCTGCCTGCCTCTCTCCCTCTCCTGCCTCCCTCTGTCCCTCCCAGCCTGCCTGCCTCCCTCTCTCCCTCCCTCCCTGCCTGCCTGCCTGCCTCCCTCCCTCCCTCCCTGTCTGCTTGCCTCCCTCTCTCCCTCCCTCCCTCCCTCACTGCCTGCCTGCCTCCCTCCCTCTCCTGCCTCCCTCCCTCCCTCCCTCCCTCTCCTGCCTGCCTCCCTCCCTGCCTGTCTCTCCTGCCTGCCTCCCTCCCTCCCTCCCTCCCTCCCTGCCTCCCTGCCTCCCTCCCTCCCTCCCTCCCTGTCTCTCCTGCTTCCCTCCCTCCCTGTCTCTCCTGCCTCCCTCCCTTCTGCCGGCAATATCATCGAAAATGCTTCCCTTTTTTTTTCACCAAGAAATGGTCAAAAGTGGGGGGGTGCGCCTTATACGCGGGTATTTGCGGTAATTCTCACTTGGTCTCAATTTGCTGCTCACAATACAAAGCCTCTGAGACAAGGACGGACATGTGCAAGACACATTATTAATTCAAGAACCAGACAGTGCGAATTGAAGGCCGAATTAATCTGGAATATACCCCTGTCGTTAACCCAGCCGCCATGATGATGCTTTGGATTCTTACCCGCACAGTGATCTGTCCAAGATTAGCTCCTCGCATTTTATTAGGCCATTGAGCATCTGAAAGCTCTTCAGATGATACACTTTAAAGTGTTCCAATTGTACACTTTCCACCAATTACGCAAGGCCGTACGCCACAAACAATCGTGGCTTTAGTGAATAAAACATCCTCGCGTTTGACATGGTGCATTTTACGTCTTCTAGCCGTCGCAACTGTGCTTCTAACTGTGCATTTAACGAGATTGAACGAGATTTTTTTGTGAGAAATCATTATCAGGGGTGTAGAGCAAGGAAACTTGCCCAATTGTTTCGTGCTACGGGGACTCGAACCCACGTCTCACGCTTGCAAGGCGAGTACTCTAACCGGTGAGCTAAAGGATTTATTTCTCTCTGTTTGGAAGGATTAATGCCCTTGGACGAGTATACGTTAATCTATTCTCAACCAGGAATATTAATATTAATATTAATGCAATTATTAATATTAACGTGGGAAGCAACCATCAATTTATTTTTTAAATAATAATATCCAGAGAATTACGACCGATGATAGTAGACCTCTAGTGGACCTTTATATTTTAAATTTTGAAATAAAACAAATATTTCCAGTAATAATGATTATTACTGTTTGCTAAATCTATCAATTAAAAATAATAAACATTACTCGTAACAACTCATAAATAGTTGTTCCTACTTTTGTTTTCTTTATCTAGAAACGCTGTTTCAAACTGTCAAAAATACTACTTACATCCAATCCTCCATTGCATTGGAAATAACTAGAATTTTTCATCCAATATTTTCACGGTGGGTCAGGTTCATCGTTTTCAATAATGCTAAAAGTAATTAGTGCACTTCTACAAGTTAAATGTTAAAATAATACAGGTGATGTAACAATTGATTATGTTTTCATTATTAATGTTTAATAATCTGAAAATGTAATTTTAGAACAATGTACATAACGCTAGCCGGTAATCGATGCTTAAAAGTACCGTTTAGTAAAATCCGCACTTTTAATTCTACAAGATTCCTCACGAGAGTTTTAAGCAATCATTATCAATTACTGCTACCAGTTATATCTACAAATTAACCTGTCCTGTTGAAGTGCGCAAATTGCACAGTCGGGTAAAATGAGGGTGAAGAAGCAATTATCCTACTCATAATTATAGATGATTATTTACGGAGGCCAAGTTTGAAGGGCGATTGTTGTGGGGGGAGATGGGGTTTGTGGGAGACACTTTTGAAATCATTTTACATTTTTATTATGGCCAGTGGTTGTTACTCTGAGTACAGTATAATGCAGTGCGGAATTATAAAGGTGATTTCATCCTTGTCCCTTTATTTTACATAAGGATGGCCAGCGAGACTCTCATGGTCTCACGACGAAAATATTTTTCAGGCATATTTAAGCCCATCGCAGCCGCCGATTGTCAATGTTGATTCCCTTCACTTTGCTGCCATGAAGTATGAACTCACGCAAATTTCCTTTCACGCAAGAAAATTTAATAGCGCGTTTGCAAACTGATGCAGAATCCAAAATATACGCGGCTTCAAATGAAACCAATGGTCATGACAACAACAACAACAACAACAAATTACATTTATAGAGCGCCTTTCACGTGGGGAGGACGTCCCAAGGCGCTGCACAGGAGGCGTGTGACCCGAGCTGGGAGGGGAGTGTTCGGGAAGGGGTGAAACACGAAGGGGAGGTAAAAGAGTTCGGGGGGGGTGGGGAACAAAAGGCACGATCGAAGAGGAAAGTCTTCAAACCGGCCTTGAAAGAGGAAAGGGAAGAGGTGAAACGGAGGGATTGAGGGATGGCATTCCATAGGGTGGGAGCGGAGACACTGAAGGCCCGGCCTCCGATGGTGGGGCGGTTCGGGCGGGGGGCTTGGAGCAGGACAAGTCCTGTTGAACGGAGGGTCCGGGTGGGCGTGTAGGGGGAGAGTAGATCGGTTAAATATGACAGATTATTAAGATGGATTTGTTCAGATCAATACAATGGATTGATGTGGGAATCGATTCAATACATTTCTCACTGATATCAGCACATTATGATTGAACAACACAGGCTAGATAGATATCAACATCTAACACGGCCACCGCTGTGATAACAATATAATAATAATACTTGCATTTGATACAGCGCATTTCCAATACATATACTCCTCCTCTCCCCTCTCCCCCTCTCTCAGCTCTCTCTCTCTCTCCAGCTCAATGTCTCTGAATCCGAATCCATATTGACCACGTGCGACGATGGAGAGGCAGAGAGAGGAGGGCGAGCGTGTCACGGCCAGAGAGATTCCAGCTACACCGCGGCCGTGGTGTCGAATGTATCGTCGCTCTTACCAGCTTCGTGGCATTTCTTCGTCGGGTTTTCTAACATCAGATTGGCGTCAGTGGCATCCTGCAAATAGGCCAACAGTGAGCACGGCTGAAGGTAAACGAGAAACCAGCCCCACCCACCCCGTTTGTGTGTGAACATGTGCAATGTATTCTGTATTCTCTAGAGTACAGAAGAATTAGGGGGAATCTTATTGAAACATATAAGATTCTTAAAGGGCCGGATAAAGTAGACACTGAGGGACTGTTTCCCCTGGTAGGAGAATCTATAACCAGGGGGGTCACAGTCTTAAAATTAAGAGTCAGCCTTTTAGAACAGAGTTGAGGAAACATTTCTTCACTCAGAGGGCAGTGAGTTTATGGAATTCACTCCCCCAGAAGGCTGTAGATGCTCAGTCCTTGAACATTTTCAAGGCTGAGACTGAGATTTTTGAAAAATAGAGGGATTAGGGGATATGGGGATAGGGCAGGTAATCAGAGTTAGGTGAGAAGATCAGCCATGATCTTATTGAATGGCGGGGCAGGCTTGAGGGGCTGAACGGTCTACTCCTGCTCCTAATTCTTATGTTCTTATGTAATTGGGATTGCAGGTTCCACCCTTTGAATCTCCATATCACGGTCTCCTTTTCTTGCTTGCTCCCTTGCCTCCTCCAAGACCCTTCTCAAGTCCCTGTTCTGCGACCGCGCCGTCGGCCATCTTCCTACCCTCGTGCCCCTCCAGATTCTAAGACCCAGCACAAGTCCAAATCACTGACTGGGCAGTGTCTACGTAAGTCCTCCCATCGTAAATGCATTCACGCACACAGTAACTCAACCACACACATGCATCGTCCCAAAGACACACATCCGTACAGGTACAGAGACGCATATAGACTGAAAAACGCATACACGCACATGCTGGGTGGACACATGCCTGAGCTGCTCTGACACAGAGTTAGCTGCGCCCGTACATGGCTGAGCTGGGCTGACACTGATCCTGAGCTGGTTGACACTGGTGTTGAGCGGGGCTGACATAGATCTTCGCTGGGTTTGCACTGGGCTGAGATGGGCTGGCACATTGTGTAAGCTGCGATTAAATTGGACCTGAGACTGAAACAGAGACTGAGCTGGGCCTACAAAGGGCTGAGCTCCAGAGGATCGAGTTCAAGATCCTCGTCCTCACCTTCAAGGCCTTATACGGCCTTGCCCCGCCCTATTTAACCAATCTACTTTCCCCCTACACGCCCACCCGGACACTCCGTTCAACAGGACTTGGCCTGCTCCAAGCCCCCCGCCCGAACCGCCCCACCATCGGAGGCCGGGCCTTCAGTTTCTCCGCTCCCACCCTATGGAATGCCATCCCCCAATCCCTCCGTCTCGTTTCTTTCCTTTCCTCTTTCAAGGCCGGCTTGAAGACTTTCCTCTTCGACCCTGAATTTTTCGACCTCCCCTTCGTGTTTCACCCCTTCCCAAACACTCCCCTCCCAGCTCGGGTCACACGCCTCCTGTGCAGCGCCTTGGGACGTCCTCCCGACATGAAAGGCGCTCTATAAATGTAATTTGTTGTTGTTGTTGAGCCTAGCTGGGCTGAAATGGACTAATCCAGGCTTCCACGTGGTTCAGCAAGGCCGACATCGGGTTGGACTAGGCTAACACAGGGCAGAGCTGGACTGAGACAGGGTCGGAGACAGACGGGTACGATGATCACGTGACTACCCACCACTGGAGACATCGAGCGCGAGGCAACTCTCATCGTCGCATCTGAAACAAATTCAGAATTCAGCACCAGCTCCTTTCAATAAAACTCGGGTTAAAACTTTGATAACGTTAAATAATATTGACAATTAAAATGGATGATTATTAACGAAGATTGTAGAAATCATTATTAGACAAACAGTCACGTATCAAGAATCCATTGTTTGAAATAGCTCCTTAATACCACGGTCAGGCGCCCAAAGTGCTTCACAGGTGCACTGTATATTGCAGTGACTGTTTGGGTTAGGGTTAGGGTTGGGGTTAGGGTTAGGGTTAGGGTTAGACTCTCGATGACCAGTTTGCACACTGCCGTGTCCCACAGTCAGAAAAGGGGTGAATTGCCCATTTTATTTGGGGAATTGTCAATCAGCACACTGGTAATGATTACTTTCCCTTTTTGAAAAGGGATGTGAGAGATTTGAGGTTGACATGAACAGGCACGTGGAACCTCGGTTAGACATCTCAATCGAGGGAGAGAACACTTACCTCTCTTGCACACACAGAATGCCAGAAAAAACAGCAGGACGACTATCACAGTGACAATTCCCACCACCAGTCCTACGGTTTCCATTGAGGTGTTTCCTAGAGAGGGAAATGGATGAACAACAACTCGTCAACTTGGAAGAGTCAATATGGCCGAAAGTTACCCCCTAACGCCCCTTTAATAATTGAATTAGTTTTCATCCTGGCGTGAAAGTGCTTCAGGAAATAATGATTTCTCCTTTTCGATGAAAATAACCGCAGGTTTGGTTTTGGGGGAAAATCGCATCGAGTGTCGTTGGATGTCCTCTCGAGTTGAGAGGCCCTGGTGTAAGGATCTGGGTCACATCATTATTTGACCGTCAATAGTCAAAAATCAGGAGAAATTAAAATGTTGTCAACTCAGCCCCTTGCCCTGTGCTAAGCCCCACCCCCCCCCCACACACACACCTGAGCTCAGCCCCTCCGCACGTGACCATGTCCTCTCATTCTTCTCAGAACCTCTCTCCCTGCTCAGTCCCTTCCACTGAGATCAACCACTCTCCTTCTTCTCAGCCCTGTTACTCCCTGAATCTTACGGCACAAAAGGAGGCCATTCGGCCCATCTAGTCTGTGCCGGCTCTTCGAACAGAGCAACTCAATCCCACTCCCCAGCTTTCTCCCCATAACCTAACAGACCTGTTCTCCCTAAATAAAGATCTAGTTCCCTTTTAAGAGCTGTTATGGAATCTGCCTCCACCACCTTTTCAGGCAATGCATTCCAGATTCCAACAACCCGCTGAGTGAAAACATTTCTCCTCAGCTCCCCTCTGCTTCGTTTTGAAACTATTTTAAATCTGTGACCTCGAGTCACTGATTCGCCCACCAGTGGAAACAGTCTTTCCCTATTCACCCTGTCGAAACCTCTCATAATCTTATAAACCTCTATTGGGTCTCCTCTCAATCTTCTTTATTCTAGAGAGAATAAGTCTAGCCTATCTAGCCTTTCCTCGTAGCTGAAGTCCCTCATTCCTGGTACCATCCTAGTAAATCTCCTGTGCACCCTTTCCAATGCCTTAATATCCTTCCTCAAGTGTGGTGACCAGAATTGTACACAGTACTCCAGCTGAGGCCTAACCAAAGTCTTATAGAGATTAATCAGCACTTCCTGACTTTTGTATTCTATACCCCTATTTATATAGCCCAGTATCCCATATGCCTTCTGAACGGCTTTGTCTACCTGCCCTGCCACTTTCAAAGAGTCACTAACACAAATCCCCAGGTCTCTCTGTTCCTTCATACCCTTTAAAATTGTACTATCCAGCCTATATTGCCTCCCCTCATTTCTTCTCCCAAAGTGTATCACCTCACACTTCTCTGCATTAAACTTCATCTGCCACGTGTCTGCCCACTTTACCATTGTATCTGTATCCTCTTGCAGATGGTTACTATCCTCCTCACTATTTACTATTCTCCCTAACTTAGCGTCATCTGCAAACTTGATGATCAAATACAGGGTTATTTACCTGAGCAGTTAACACCGGCATCATGGTCGTGTGCCATTGAGTAGTCACTCCAAGGCGCTGATTGACATTCCCTCAGCGCAGACTCATTCCCTCTGCACTGAACAGCAAACGTCACAATGGGACCCGACCCTCTCCCGTGTTGGGCTCTCCCTGGCGCTGACAGCGCCGCTCCACAGCCCAGCTCCTCACACACCACAGCCGCCTCCTCCAGGCCCCAGCTGTTTTTACTGTACACCGTGCCCCATTTTCCATCATGGTAAACCTCCACTGTCCCGGCACAGGGGCTGCTTCCAATCACCAGCCTCACACTCGCGCTCCCTGTAAATTATCACAGAATGTATTGAGTGTCTGTTTCCTCTTTGGTTTTCATTGGGAATACGCCGCCCGGCGTGGAGGGCGCTGTATACATCACAGTTGTTGCTGTTGATACAATAACAACAACAACAACAAATTACATTTATAGAGCGCCTTTCACGTGGGGAGGACGTCCCAAGGCGCTGAACAGGAGGCGTGTGACCCGAGCTGGGAGGGGAGTGTTTGCGAAGGGGTGAAACACGAAGGGGAGGTAAAAGAGTTCGGGGTGGAACAAAAGGCACGATCGAAGAGGAAAGTCTTCAAACCGGCCTTGAAAGAGGAAAGGGAAGAGACGAAACGGAGGGATTGAGGGATGACATTCCATAGGGTGGGAGCGGAGAAACTGAAGGCCCGGCCTCCGATGGTGGGGCGGTTCGGGCGGGGGGCTTGGAGCAGGCCAAGTCCTGTTGAACGGAGGGTCCGGGTGGGCGTGTAGGGGGAAAGTAGATCGGTTAAATAGGGTGGGGCAAGGCCGTGTAAGGCCTTGTAGGTGAGGACGAGGATCTTAAACTCGATCCTCTGGAGAATGGGGAGCCAGTGGAGACGGGCGAGGGTGGGGGTTATGTGGTCACGGAGGCGGGTGCGGGATAGTACACGGGCTGCAGAGTTTTGGATGACCTGCAGCCTGTGAATGGAGGAACTGGGGAGGCCGACGAGGAGAGAGTTTCCGTAGTCCAGCCGTGAGGTGATGTACGCGTGCACGAGTGTTTCGGCAGCGTGGGGGGGTGAGGTAGTTGCGGAGCCTGGCAATGTTGCGCAGGTGGAAATAAGCGGTGCCGGTCAAGGCGCGGATGTGGGGGAGGAAGGAAAGTTTTTGATCGAACATGATGCCGTGTTTGTGGCCAGACGGCCTAGTAAATTCGAAGGGTGTCTGGAGGATAATACAACGATAATAATGGCTATCAAGTGTTGCAGTCACTGGAGGCGACACCCAGTCCACAATCTGAGTGAAGTCATGACAGTTAATAATAATAATCCTTGCATTTGATACAGCGCTTTCCACATTTTTTAAAATTTTTATCAACGTCCCAAAGCGCTTCACAGGACAGGATGTGGGGGAGGAAGGAAAGTTTTTGATCGAACTTGATGCCGAGGTTCCTGATTGGCTTTGTGAGGTGGAGAGTACAGCCTTGGATGTTGAGGCTGGCAGCGCCCGATGTGCGGAGGCGCTGGCTTGAGCCAATCAGGAGGGCCTCGGTCTTACTCACGTCCAATTGCAAAAAGTTGTCCCTCGTCCAGGACTCGATGTCGGACAGACATGCTGTCAGAACATCGATCGTCTGGGGGTTGAGGGATGAGGCAGAAAGGTACAACTGGGTGTCGTCCGCATACATGTGGAAATGTACCCCATGTTTGCGGATGACGTCGCCCAGATTGCCACCAAGCCGATCTATCGCCTGTTGCATTCTTTTTGTGTCATTCTTGGAGGTCACTCACCGACTGAGCTCGCCATTGTGGGGGGTGGGTGAGCACTTGCACAGATAAAATGTCGAGCAAGAGAAGAGAGAGAGTAGGGAATGGTGTTAGGGTAGATAGCTCCTGTGCTGAAGCAAGCACCAGCAATGACACAATGGGGTCAACAGGGGGAGTGAGAATGAATACTGAACTCTTTCACGGATGCGCTCACGCACACACGCATCAATGGCCGAACGGCCATTCTCTGTGCGAGGATTGTTTGTCTTTGTGCTTCTGATTGGGTTTCATGACGATCCAGAAACAGAAACTCCACTCTGCTCCATTGTCTCCCCTCTCAACTATCATCATCCCTCTCTCCCCTCTCAGGTCCCCTCTCATTTCTTATCTCATCTGTCCTCTCTCGTCCCTTATTGCCCCATTCCTGGACCAATTCTGGTCACCACACTACAGAAAGGATGTTAAGGCATTGGAAAGGTTGCAAAGAAGGTTTACTAGAATGGTACCAGGATTGAGGGACTTGGCTAGATAGGCTAGGTTTATTCTCTTTGGAACAGAGAAGGTTGAGAGGAGACCTAATAGAGGTTTCTAAAATCAAGAGGGGATTCAATAGGGTGAATAAGGAAAGTCTGTTTCCACTGGTGGGTGAATTGGTAACTCGTGGTCACAGATTTAAAATAGTTTCAAAGCGAAGTAGAGGGGAGCTGAGGAGAAATGTTTTCACTCAGCGGGTTGTTTGAATCTGGAATGCATTGCCTGAAATGGTGGTGGAGGCCAATCGATAACAGCTTTTATCGATAACAGAATTAGATCTTTATTTAGGGAGAGCAGGTCTGTTAGGTTATGGGGAGAGAGCTGGGCGGTGAGATTGAGTTGCTCTTTTCAAAGAGCCGGCACAGACTAGATGGGCAGAATGGCCTCCTTTTGTGCCGTAAAATTCTATGATTCCTCCTCCCTCTCTCCCCTCTACATGATTCCCCTCTCCTTATTCACACACCTCTCCTCTATCTTCTCGTCTATCCTCTCTCCCAACCCCTACTCTCTCCTCTGTTCTTCACACGCTCCACAATCTTCTCCACTCTCTCCCACTTCTCTATCCTCTACGCACTCACCCCTCCTCTCTCATCTCCACTCCCCTCTTTCGTTTCTCCGCTAGCCTCTATTCCATCCTGTTTCTGCTATCTTCTCCAAAACCGTGTCTTCCCTCCTCCCCTCCCTTCCCTCCATTCACCTCTCTCATGCACTACACCATTATCCTCTCAAATCTCCTCTATCCTCTCTCTCCTCTCCCTATTTTGGCTCTCATTTCCCTTCTATCTACTGAGGAGTAGATATCCCATCCCAACCCATCGTGTATTCATCCTCTTTTCTATCTTATTTCACCTTGCTTATCTCCTCTCCTCTCTTTCCCTTCTCTGCTTTCCACTCTCCTTTCCCTTCTCTGATAGCCCCGCTCTACTCTTCTCGCTACTCCACTTTCTCTCATCTATCTCACTCCTTTAATCCTCGCTCTTGACCCACTTCCCCTCTAGCTCAAAACATCGCTCCTCTCGCTTCTCACCCCATTCCTCTTTCATCTCAATTATCTCTCATCGCGAATTTCCTCTCTGCTCACTGCTCTCCCCTTTCTTCTCTCCTCTGCACACTCGCCGTGCTCAAAGGTTTGTCTCCCCATCTCTCCCCATCCTCGCCTGACTCCATTGCCTCCCCATCAGAATGTTTGTGGGATGGAATCTCAGATGGTGGGGGTGGAGAGGCTAAGTGCCAGCCCAATAATGGTGGGGCAGGTAAAGTGGAAGCAAAGAATATGTGGGTGAAATTTTCTACGGCCTGCAGTATTGCTGGGCAATGTTGTGGTGGTGGAGAAATGTGGAGTGGAGCATGGCATACAACAACAACAACAACAACAACAAATTACATTTATAGAGCGCCTTTCACGTGGGGAGGACGTCCCAAGGCGCCGCACAGGAGGCGTGTGACCCGAGCTGGGGGGGGGGGGGGGAGTGTTCGGGAGGGGGTGAGACACGAAGGGGAGGTCGAAAAATTCGGGGTGGAACAAAAGGCACGGTCGAAGAGGAAAGTCTTCAAACCGGCCTTGAAAGAGGAAAAGGAAGGAACGAGACGGAGGGATTGGGGGATGGTATTCCATAGGGTGGGAGCGGAGAAACTGAAGGCCCGGCCTGCGATGCTGGGGCGGTTCGGGCGGGGGGCTTGGAGCAGGCCAAGTCCTGTTGAACGAAGGGTCCGGGTGGGCTTGTAGGGGGAGAGTAGATTGGTTAAATAGGGGGGAGGGGGGGCGATGGACAGTTCAGGGTCACACAGGAAGCCGAGGGACATACCTACAATTGGGTTTGGAAGTAAATTTACCTGACGATTAAACATGTTACTTTCATCCTGAGGGTGAGGACATAAACCATACAAAGACTTGAAGATAAACTACACGGGAGAGATCTCAGAATTACGTGTTGCCAATGATCGCCGAGCACTGGAATCCCCCACGCACCCTCCTCCCCGTGACACACACACACACTGAGGTGCATTACGCCTCTCCACACTCGCCATCGGAAACTCGCGCGGTTCATTCTGCCTTTTTACCGGAACTGCAGAAACCAACTGTGAATGACCACATCCTGTACATCGTGTGACCGCGGGGGACAAGCTGTTCAACCGCAGTAATTACTTTAACCGTAGGCAACATGTCAAGAACTTGGGAGGGCGTGCAGACCATACTTGATGAGACGGCAGCAGGGAAGAATGACTGTCGTTACCGTATATCTCCGCGTATAAGGCGCACCCCCCACTTTTGACCTTTGCTTGGTGAAAAAAAACGGAAGCATTTTCAATGATATTGCCGGCAGAAGGGAGGGAGAGACAGGAGAGACAGGTAGGTAGGGAGAGAGAGAGGGGGAGAGAGGCAGGCCGGCAGCGTGGGAGAGAGAGAGGGGGAGAGAGGCAGGCAGGCGGCCTGGGAGAGAGGCAGGCAGGCAGGCAGGGAGAGAGGGAGAGGCAGGCAGGGAGGGAGAGCGGCAGGGAGTGAGGCAGGGAGTGAGGCAGGGAGTGAGGCAGGCAGGCAGGGAGAGAGAGCGGCAGGGAGTGAGGGAGGGAGGGAGAGGCAGGCAGGCAGGAGAGAGAGCGGCAGGGAGTGAGGCAGGCAGACTGGGTTCGGCAGAAGGTAAGCACAGCACTGAAGTCCGCTGCTGTTGCCGCTGCCCGGGCGGCCGAGGCCGAAGCCCCGTCACCCGCTCCCCCCCAACCCCCCCCCCGGACACTGACCAAACCCCGGCTGACAGCGCAGGCCGCCCCCCCCGTTTACTGTATCTCCGAGGCTCAAAATCTCTTGTACCTGCGTATAGGGCGCACCCCCCACTTTCCAGATCTTCCGACCTGAAAAAAAGTGCGCCTTATACGCGGAGACATACGGTAAGAAGAGAAACTAGAGAAACTGGGATTGTTCCCCTTAAGAGCAGATAATTGAAGGGGAGATTGAGTAACTGCAGTCATCAAAATTATGAACAAAGCAGATTAGAAAACAAACTGTTTCCACTGGCAGAGCAGACCAATGTATCTTAATTAGCCAAATTAGAGGGGAGTTCAGCAGAATCGGTTATGGTTCAGATTGAACAGCCATTAGAAAGGAGAATAGTATCGGTGCTGGAAAGGTTACCCGGAGATTTGGGGAGCATCGGGATAGATTGAGGAAAGCGGTGTTAAACTTGGAAGGATAAGGAAAAATAATCAGTGAGTAGGTCTGATTGGAAGCTCTTACTGGAACAGGCGAGGTGGAACCAATGGCTTCATTATGTGCTGTAATATTGTAGGATTTTATAACTTACACGCTGTCGCCAACCTGCAGCAAACTGGTTTCTAGAACGAAGACTGTAACACAGACCTTCAGAAAGAGGATCACACGGAACAGCATTCACAATACACAGTGAATTCACATGGCGGAGTATCATGTGAAGAGCTTTCAGCCGCCTCAAAGTAATAAGGCACTCAGTCAAATGCACCTCAACGTGTCCCTAAAACTAACCCTAAATCCAATCTAACCGTGACCCTAAACCTTAATCTAACTGTGACCCTAAATCTGATACATTCCTAAACCTGGCCCTAAACCTGGTGCTCGCCTTATCCCTGATCCCAAAACCTAATCCTGACTCTACCCTTGACCCTACCAAATGATAAAATGTTGTGCCAACCATCGGAGGCCGGGCCTTCAGTTTCTCCGCTCCCACCCTATGGAATGCCATCCCTCAATCCCTCCGTTTCGTCTCTTCCCTTTCCTCTTTCAAGGCCGGTTTGAAGACTTTCCTCTTCGATCGTGCCTTTTGTTCCACCCCGAACTCTTTTACCTCCCCTTCGTGTTTCACCCCTTCCCAAACACTCCCCTCCCAGCTCGGGTCACACGCCTCCTGTGCAGCGCCTTGGGACGTCCTCCCCACGTGAAAGGCGCTCTATAAATGTAATTTGTTGTTGTTGTTGCTATTGCTGACCTGAAACCCGAGAGCTGACTCTAACTTTTACTCTGACAACCACTAACCTTGACACTGAATCCTCACCCTGAATAACGTTGACCTTAACCATGATCGTAAGCCTCTCAAGAAACCCCCCAAATAAAAAAAACAGTTAATATGGTGAAAATTAACAATATCAGAGCATCTAAAACTGCTTCAGAGGCTGCAAAACGACAAAAAATGGCAGCTTTCCGTCTGTCATTCTGTCTCAAAATTTAGCTGTCACTCTATCAATCTCGTTCTTACTCTATCCCCCATCTCTCCCTCTCTCCCACTTTCATTCTCTCTTTCTCCCTTAGTCTCTCTGAGCATCTCACACTCTCACCCACACTGTATCTCTAAAATTCCAAGTCTCTGTTGCCCTCTCTGCCACACGCTTTGCCTCGCAAACACTCAGTCTCTCTAACGTGTTTCTCAGAGGCTCATACGTCAGGTGATAATTCAGATCCAAATGTGCTGTGTTCAGGACACATACGTGCTCCAATATAGCAAAGGCTCAGTTGCAGCCATTGTGGCTTTTGTTAAGCTAACTTAACGGATATAAAAAGCACAAACCACACAATCCTCCTACAAAAACTGCTCAAACATTTATCTACAACAGTCTTCAAATGTCCTGTCCTTGTTATCTTTACGTTTCTCCGGAAGTTAAACAAGATTCTAATCGCCAATCTGCTTTTTAACACTAACCCTGATGATCGTTGCGTTTCCGCACGGCAGCTCAGAAACACGTTCGAGACATTTCAGGAAAATGTCCAATAAAACGTTACTCAGAATGAAACTGCGTTCACGTCAGAGAACAGAAAGGCAGCACAACAATCGTCCACGTTTTCTAAGGAAGAATGAGGGTAACTCGACAACAACAGGGCAATATCCTATGGTTTGCCAATCCCCCTCCCCCTGGTGCACCCCTGGTATGCAAACTCCTTTTGGTACATCCCCTGCCATTGGTACAAACCATCTTCCTGGAAAAAACAATCTCCTTGAACACCACCTCTGCCCAGCCTGCCCCGCCATTCAATAAGATCATGGCTGATCTTCGCACCTAACTCTGATTACCTGCCCTATCCCCATATCCCCTGATCCCTCTATTTTTCAAAAATCTCTCAGTCTCAGCCTTGAAAATGTTCAAGGATTGAACATCTACAGCCTTCTGGGGGAGTGAATTCCATAAACTCACTGCCCTCTGAGTGAAGAAATGTTTCCTCAACTCTGTTCTAAAAGGCTGACCCTTCATTTTAAGACTGTGACCGCTGGTTATAGATTCTCCTACCAGGGGAAACAGTCCCTCAGTGTCTAATTTATCCAGCCCTTTAAGAATCTTATATGTTTCAATAAGATCCCCCCTAATTCTTCTGTACTCTAGAGAATACAGCCCTAGTTTATTCAACCTATCCTCATAGGTCAGTCCCCTCATCCCAGGAACTAACCTAGTGAATCTACTCTGCCCCCCCTCTAAGGCAAGTATGTCCTTTATTAAATAAGGAGACCAAACCTACACACAATACTCTAGGTGCGGTCTCACCAGGGCCCTATATAGTTGCAGCAAGTCTTCCCTACTCTTGTACTTTAATCATCAGCAACATCCCGTCTGTGGATTGGAACTACAAAACTTCCCTGCCCTCTGGATGACTCGATAAGCCCATTCCGAGTCCAGCCATCAGCTTTTATCCCTAAATTTCCTTCCTTTCAACCCCACAACAGTTCCCAACACTGGAAGATTCCTTTTCAACTCCATCATATTGCCCATTATCCAGAGGAAGCAATTGAAGATCCTGATCCTCGCATTCAATGCTCTTCGTGGCCTCGCCCCACCCTACATCTGTGAGTTCCTAACACCCTAACAACCCGCCCGCTCAGCAGGCTCTGGCCTGATCCACGACCCCCGACCCACCCGCCCCACCGTTGGCGGGCGAGCCTTCGGCCACTCTGCCCCCAACCTCTGGAACTCCACCACACAGTCCCTCCATCTGGCCTCCTTCGTGACCAGCCTCAAGACCTTCCTCATCACAGGCCGCATTGGTGGCTCCAATACCTCCCTTTCCCTCCACTCTCGCTGACCCCAGCTCGGGTCTGAGACCGTGAATGTCCAGCACATTTTCACATCCTGCTGATTGTTTTTCTTGTTTTCATTTCCAGTAAACAACACAATCCCCAATATCCTCCTCTCTTTTCTTCCCTCCCATATCTAGTTTTCTTCACTCTCCCCTGTTTTCTTACTGCTCTTCCCTATACTCTTCCCTCTCTCCTATCGCAGTCGTCGGCCTCCCCAGTTCCTCCATTCACAGGCTGCAGGCCATCCAAAACTCTGCAGCCCGTGTACTATCCCGCACCCGCCTCCGCGACCACATAACCCCCACCCTCGCCCGTCTCCACTGGCTCCCCATCCTCCAGAGGATCGAGTTTAAGATCCTCGTCCTCACCTACAAGGCCTTACATGGCCTTGCCCCGCCCTATTTAACCGATCTACTTTCCCCCTGCAAGCCCACCCGGACCCTCCGTTCAACAGGACTCGGCCTGCTCCAAGCCCCCCGCCCGAACCGCCCCACCATCGGAGGCCGGGCCTTCAGTTTCTCCGCTCCCACCCTATGGAATGCAATCCCTCCGTTTCGTTTCTTCCCTTTCCTCTTTCAAGGCCGGTTTGAAGCCTTTCCTCTTCGATCGTGCCTTTTGTTCCACCCCGAACTCTTTTACCTCCCCTTCGTGTTTCACCCCTTCCCAAACACTCCCCTCCCAGCTCGGGTCACACGCCTCCTGTGCAGCGCCTTGGGACGTCCTCCCAACGTGAAAGGCGCTCTATAAATGTAATTTGTTGTTGTTGTTGTTGTCCTGCTCCCCTGATTCTTCTTGTCTGTTTTTGCTCCCTTCCACTCTCTTATCTCCCATCTGCCCTCTCTCCTCCAAGCCTTCTCACTGCCTTCTACTATCTACCCACCTCAACTCTCTTTCCTCTCCTATCTCACCAGCCTCTGGCCTTTCCTCTTCTTTTTCCGTTCACTTCTCTCCTATCCCCTCTCTACTCGCTACACTCATCCTCTCTCTCGTCTGCTCTTTTACCTCTCAATACTTGCCTCTCCCTTCGCCATTCTACATTTGTATCCTCCCAAATCTCCGCTTTCTACTCTCCGCAATCACTCACTCTCCTCTCTATCACTCGCCTCATCTAAACATGTAGCAATTTTGTTGTTGTCGTCTCCCCTTCTCTCTACTCACATCACCCAGCTCTCCTCTTTCATGCCTTAGCCGACGCCAAGAAAACATTAGCTTTACACATCGCACTTTACCTCGCGAGGACGTACCAAGAAACTTGACAGTCTCTAGTCCACACTCGAGATGGGCAATTTTATCAGCAGAGGTGGAAGTTGGTGAACATGGATGACGGAAGAGGAGCTTGATGAGACGCGGCAAAAATGAGGCAAGTGCGGGAGCAGGATGTAAGTGGGATGGAACCTCAGATATTGGGGTAGAGAGGCTACGTGCCAGCCTACAATGGTGCGGCAGGTAAAGTGGAAGTGATGAGTATGTGGGTGAAGTTCTCCGTGGCCTGCAGGATCAGATGTTGGCTGTGCTGCGTGGTGGCGGGGAAATGGTGGGGAGCAAGGCGCACATTTGGGGGGCGCGAAGGACAGTGGAGCATCGCGCAGGAGGCCGAGGCCATA
>JAYJKW010000252.1:5000-10000 GCA_035084275.1 Hydrolagus colliei | reverse complement strand
GCATCTGGGAGTGTGCAAGAGCCTCTGTGCGTGTGCAAGAGCGTCTGTGAGTGTGCAAATGCCTCTGTGAGTGTACAAGAGCCTCTGTGAGTGTGCAATAGCGTCTGTGGGTGTGCAAGAGCGTCTGTGAGTGTGCAAGACCCTCTGGGAGTGTGCAAGAGCCTCTGTGAGTGTGCAATGGCGTCTGTGAGTGTGCAAGAGGCTATGAGTGTGCAAGAGCCTCTGTGAGTGTGCAAGAGCCTTTGTGAGTGTGCAATAGCGTCTGTGAGTGTGCAAGAGCGTCTGTGAGTGTGCAAGAGCCTCTGTGAGTGTGCAATAGCGTCTGTGAGTGTGTAAGAGCGTATGTGAGTGTGCAGGAGCGTCTGTGAGTGTGCAAGAGCATCTGTGAGTGTGCAAGAGCATCTGTGAGTGTGCAAGATGCTCCCTGAGTGTGCAAGAGCGTCTGTGAGTGTGCAAGAGCCTCTGTGAGTGTGCAAGAGGCTCTCTGAGTGTGAAAGAGCGTCTGTGAGTGTGCAAGAGCGTCTGTGAGTGTGCAAGAGCCTCTGTGAGTGTGCAAGAGGCTCTCTGAGTGTGAAAGAGCGTCTGTGAGTGTGCAAGAGCGTCTGTGAGTGTGCAAGAGCGTCTGTGAGTGTGCAAATGCCTCTGTGAGTGTGCAATAGCGTCTGTGGGTGTGCAAGAGCGTCTGTGAGTGTGCAAGAGCGTCTGTGAGTGTGCAAGAGCGTCTGTGAGTGTGCAAGAGCCTCCGTGAGTGTGCAAGAGCCTCCGTGAGTGTGCAAGAGGCTCTGAGTGTGCAAGAGCGTCTGTGAGTGTGCAAGAGCGTCTGTGAGTGTGCAAGAGGCTCTCTGAGTGTGCAACGGCCTCTGTGAGTGTGCAAGAGGCTCTGTGAGTGTGCAAGAGCGTCTGTGAGTGTGCAAGAGGCTCTGTGAGTGTGCAATAGCGTCTGTGAGTGTGCAAATGCCTCTGTGAGTGTGCGAGAGCCTCTGTGAGTGTGCAAGAGCGGCTGTGAGTGTGCAAGAGCCTCTGGGAGTGTGCAAGAGCCTCTGTGAGTGTGCAATAGCGTCTGTGAGTGTGCAAGAGGCTATGTGAGTGCGCAAGAGGCTCTGTGAGTGTGCAAGAGCCTTTGTGAGTGTGCAAGAGCCTCCGTGAGTGTGCACGAGGCTCTGTGAGTGTGCAATAGCGTCTGTGAGTGTGCAATAGCGTCTGTGAGTGTGTAAGAGCGTATGTGAGTGTGCAATAGCGTCTGTGAGTGTGCAAGATGCTCCCTGAGTGTGCAAGAGCGTCTGTGAGTGTGCAAGAGCCTCTGTGAGTGTGCAAGAGGCTCTCTGAGTGTGCAATAGCGTCTGTGAGTGTGCAAGAGCGTCTGTGAGTGTGCAAGAGGCTCTGAGTGTGCAAAAGCCTCTGTGAGTGTGCAAGAGCCTCTGTGAGTGTGAAAGAGCGTCTGTGAGTGTGTAACAGCCTCTGTGAGTGTGCAAGAGGCTCTGTGAGTGTGCAAGAGCGTCTGTGAGTGTGCAAATGCCTCTGTGAGTGTGTAACAGCCTCCGTGAGTGTACAAGAGCCTCCGTGAGTGTGCAAGAGGCTCTGAGTGTGCAACAGCGTCTGTGAGTGTGCAAGAGGCTCTCTGAGTGTGCAACGGCCTCTGTGAGTGTGCAAGAGCATCTGTGAGTGTGCAAGAGCCTCTGTGCGTGTGCAAGAGCGTCTGTGAGTGTGCAAGAGCGTATGTGAGTGTGCAAGAGCGTCTGTGAGTGTGCATGAGCCTCTGTGAGTGTGCAAGAGCCTCTGTGAGTGTGCAAGAGCGTCTGTGAGTGTGCAAATGCCTCTGTGAGTGTACAAGAGCCTCTGTGAGTGTGCAATAGCGTCTGTGGGTGTGCAAGAGCGTCTGTGAGTGTGCAAGAGCCTCTGGGAGTGTGCAAGAGCCTCTGTGAGTGTGCAATGGCGTCTGTGAGTGTGCAAGAGGCTATGAGTGTGCAAGAGCCTCTGTGAGTGTGCAAGAGCCTTTGTGAGTGTGCAATAGCGTCTGTGAGTGTGCAAGAGCGTCTGTGAGTGTGCAAGAGCCTCTGTGAGTGTGCAATAGCGTCTGTGAGTGTGTAAGAGCGTATGTGAGTGTGCAGGAGCGTCTGTGAGTGTGCAAGAGCATCTGTGAGTGTGCAAGAGCATCTGTGAGTGTGCAAGATGCTCCCTGAGTGTGCAAGAGCGTCTGTGAGTGTGCAAGAGCCTCTGTGAGTGTGCAAGAGGCTCTCTGAGTGTGAAAGAGCGTCTGTGAGTGTGCAAGAGCGTCTGTGAGTGTGCAAGAGCCTCTGTGAGTGTGCAAGAGGCTCTCTGAGTGTGAAAGAGCGTCTGTGAGTGTGCAAGAGCGTCTGTGAGTGTGCAAGAGCGTCTGTGAGTGTGCAAATGCCTCTGTGAGTGTGCAATAGCGTCTGTGGGTGTGCAAGAGCGTCTGTGAGTGTGCAAGAGCGTCTGTGAGTGTGCAAGAGCGTCTGTGAGTGTGCAAGAGCCTCCGTGAGTGTGCAAGAGCCTCCGTGAGTGTGCAAGAGGCTCTGAGTGTGCAAGAGCGTCTGTGAGTGTGCAAGAGCGTCTGTGAGTGTGCAAGAGGCTCTCTGAGTGTGCAACGGCCTCTGTGAGTGTGCAAGAGCATCTGGGAGTGTGCAAGAGCCTCTGTGCGTGTGCAAGAGCGTCTGTGAGTGTGCAAGAGGCTCTGTGAGTGTGCAAGAGCCTCCGTGAGTGTGCAAGAGGCTCTGAGTGTGCAAGAGCGTCTGTGAGTGTGCAAGAGCCTATGTGAGTGTGCAAGAGGCTCTGTGAGTGTGCAAGAGCGTCTGTGAGTGTGCAAGAGGCTCTGTGAGTGTGCAATAGCGTCTGTGAGTGTGCAAATGCCTCTGTGAGTGTGCGAGAGCCTCTGTGAGTGTGCAAGAGCGGCTGTGAGTGTGCAAGAGCCTCTGGGAGTGTGCAAGAGCCTCTGTGAGTGTGCAATAGCGTCTGTGAGTGTGCAAGAGGCTATGTGAGTGCGCAAGAGGCTCTGTGAGTGTGCAAGAGCCTTTGTGAGTGTGCAAGAGCCTCCGTGAGTGTGCACGAGGCTCTGTGAGTGTGCAATAGCGTCTGTGAGTGTGCAATAGCGTCTGTGAGTGTGTAAGAGCGTATGTGAGTGTGCAATAGCGTCTGTGAGTGTGCAAGATGCTCCCTGAGTGTGCAAGAGCGTCTGTGAGTGTGCAAGAGCCTCTGTGAGTGTGCAAGAGGCTCTCTGAGTGTGCAATAGCGTCTGTGAGTGTGCAAGAGCGTCTGTGAGTGTGCAAGAGGCTCTGAGTGTGCAAAAGCCTCTGTGAGTGTGCAAGAGCCTCTGTGAGTGTGAAAGAGCGTCTGTGAGTGTGTAACAGCCTCTGTGAGTGTGCAAGAGGCTCTGTGAGTGTGCAAGAGCGTCTGTGAGTGTGCAAATGCCTCTGTGAGTGTGTAACAGCCTCCGTGAGTGTACAAGAGCCTCCGTGAGTGTGCAAGAGGCTCTGAGTGTGCAACAGCGTCTGTGAGTGTGCAAGAGGCTCTCTGAGTGTGCAACGGCCTCTGTGAGTGTGCAAGAGCATCTGTGAGTGTGCAAGAGCCTCTGTGCGTGTGCAAGAGCGTCTGTGAGTGTGCAAGAGCGTATGTGAGTGTGCAAGAGCGTCTGTGAGTGTGCATGAGCCTCTGTGAGTGTGCAAGAGCCTCTGTGAGTGTGCAAGAGCGTCTGTGAGTGTGCAAATGCCTCTGTGAGTGTACAAGAGCCTCTGTGAGTGTGCAATAGCGTCTGTGGGTGTGCAAGAGCGTCTGTGAGTGTGCAAGAGCCTCTGGGAGTGTGCAAGAGCCTCTGTGAGTGTGCAATGGCGTCTGTGAGTGTGCAAGAGGCTATGAGTGTGCAAGAGCCTCTGTGAGTGTGCAAGAGCCTTTGTGAGTGTGCAATAGCGTCTGTGAGTGTGCAAGAGCGTCTGTGAGTGTGCAAGAGCCTCTGTGAGTGTGCAATAGCGTCTGTGAGTGTGTAAGAGCGTATGTGAGTGTGCAGGAGCGTCTGTGAGTGTGCAAGAGCATCTGTGAGTGTGCAAGAGCATCTGTGAGTGTGCAAGATGCTCCCTGAGTGTGCAAGAGCGTCTGTGAGTGTGCAAGAGCCTCTGTGAGTGTGCAAGAGGCTCTCTGAGTGTGAAAGAGCGTCTGTGAGTGTGCAAGAGCGTCTGTGAGTGTGCAAGAGCCTCTGTGAGTGTGCAAGAGGCTCTCTGAGTGTGAAAGAGCGTCTGTGAGTGTGCAAGAGCGTCTGTGAGTGTGCAAGAGCGTCTGTGAGTGTGCAAATGCCTCTGTGAGTGTGCAATAGCGTCTGTGGGTGTGCAAGAGCGTCTGTGAGTGTGCAAGAGCGTCTGTGAGTGTGCAAGAGCGTCTGTGAGTGTGCAAGAGCCTCCGTGAGTGTGCAAGAGCCTCCGTGAGTGTGCAAGAGGCTCTGAGTGTGCAAGAGCGTCTGTGAGTGTGCAAGAGCGTCTGTGAGTGTGCAAGAGGCTCTCTGAGTGTGCAACGGCCTCTGTGAGTGTGCAAGAGCATCTGGGAGTGTGCAAGAGCCTCTGTGCGTGTGCAAGAGCGTCTGTGAGTGTGCAAGAGGCTCTGTGAGTGTGCAAGAGCCTCCGTGAGTGTGCAAGAGGCTCTGAGTGTGCAAGAGCGTCTGTGAGTGTGCAAGAGCCTATGTGAGTGTGCAAGAGGCTCTGTGAGTGTGCAAGAGCGTCTGTGAGTGTGCAAGAGGCTCTGTGAGTGTGCAATAGCGTCTGTGAGTGTGCAAATGCCTCTGTGAGTGTGCGAGAGCCTCTGTGAGTGTGCAAGAGCGGCTGTGAGTGTGCAAGAGCCTCTGGGAGTGTGCAAGAGCCTCTGTGAGTGTGCAATAGCGTCTGTGAGTGTGCAAGAGGCTATGTGAGTGCGCAAGAGGCTCTGTGAGTGTGCAAGAGCCTTTGTGAGTGTGCAAGAGCCTCCGTGAGTGTGCACGAGGCTCTGTGAGTGTGCAATAGCGT
>JAYJKW010000074.1:0-7500 GCA_035084275.1 Hydrolagus colliei | reverse complement strand
ATAGAGAGAGACTGAGACACTGACAGAGAGAGAGAGACTGAGAGAGAGAGAGAGACTGAGAGAGAGACTGAGACACTGAAAGACACAGAGAGAGAGAGACTGAGAGAGACAGAGACATGAAGAGAGAGACTGAGAGACAGACCGAGATACTAAGAGAGAGGCTGAGAGAGAGACTGAGACACTGAGAGAAACAGAGAGAGACTGAGACACACACACACTGATACACTGAGAGAGAGACTGAGACACATAGAGAGACAGAGAGAGACTGAGACACTGAGAGAGACAGAGACACAGAGAGAGAGAGACTGAGACACAGAGAGACAGAGAGAGAGACTGAGACAGAGACTGAGACACATAGAGAGAGACTGAGACACTGACAGAGAGAGAGAGACTGAGAGAGAGACTGAGAGAGAGACTGAGACACTGACAGAGAGTGAGAGACTGAGAGAGAGAGACTGAGACACAGAGAGAGAGACTGAGACACATAGAGAGAGACTGAGACACTGACAGAGAGAGACTGAGAGAGAGACTGAGAGAGAGACAGAGAGAGACTGACACACACACACACGCACACTGAGAGAGAGACTGAGACACTGAGAGAGACAGAGAGACTGAGAGAGAGACTGAGACACAGAGAGAGAGAGACTGAGAGAGACTGAGACACTGAGAGAGAGAGACTGAGACACAGAGAGAGAGAGACTGAGACACAGAGAGAGACTGAGACACTGAGAGAGACTGAGACACTGAGAGAGAGAGACTGAGACACAGAGAGAGACAGAGAGACTGAGAGAGAGACTGAGACACAGAGAGAGAGAGACTGAGACACTGAGAGAGACTGAGACACAGAGAGAGAGAGACTGAGAGAGAGACTGAGACACTGAGAGAGAGAGAGACTGAGACACAGAGAGAGACTGAGAGAGAGACTGAGACACAGAGAGACAGAGAGAGAGACTGAGACACACACACACGCACACTGAGACACTGAAAGAGAGACTGAGACACATAGAGACTGAGAGAGACTGAGACACTGAGAGAGACAGAGACACAGAGAGAGAGAGACTGAGACACACACACACTGAGACACAGAGAGAGAGACTGAGACACAGAGAGAGAGACTGAGACACTGACAGAGAGAGAGAGACTGAGAGAGAGACTGAGAGAGAGACTGAGAGAGAGACTGAGACACTGAAAGACACAGAGAGAGAGAGAGACTGAGAGAGACAGAGACATGAAGAGAGAGACTGAGAGACAGACTGAGACACTAAGAGAGAGACTGAGAGAAACGGAGAGAGACTGAGACACACACACACACACACTGAGACACCGAGAGAGAGACTGAGACACATAGAGAGACAGAGAGAGACTGAGACACTGAGAGAGACAGAGACACAGAGAGAGAGAGAGAGACTGAGACACAGAGAGACAGAGAGAGAGACTGAGACACACACACACGCACACTGAGACACAGAGAGAGAGACTGAGACACATAGAGAGAGACTGAGACACTGACAGAGAGAGAGAGACTGAGAGAGAGACTGAGAGAGAGACTGAGACACTGACAGAGAGTGAGAGACTGAGAGAGAGACTGAGACACAGAGAGAGAGACTGAGACACATAGAGAGAGACTGAGACACTGACAGAGAGAGACTGAGAGAGAGACTGAGAGAGAGACTGAGAGAGAGACTGAGAGAGACTGACACACACACACACGCACACTGAGAGAGAGACTGAGACACTGAGAGAGACAGAGAGACTGAGACACAGAGAGAGAGAGACTGAGAGAGACTGAGAGACTGAGAGAGAGAGACTGAGACACAGAGAGAGAGAGACTGAGACACAGAGAGAGACTGAGACACTGAGAGAGACTGAGACACTGAGAGAGAGAGACTGAGACACAGAGAGAGACAGAGAGACTGAGAGAGAGACTGAGACACAGAGAGAGAGAGACTGAGAGAGACTGAGACTGAGAGACTGAGACACTGAGAGAGAGACTGAGACACTGAGAGAGAGACTGAGACACAGAGAGAGAGAGACTGAGAGAGAGACTGAGACACTGAGAGAGAGACTGAGACACAGAGAGAGAGAGACTGAGACACAGAGAGAGACTGAGACACTGAGAGAGACTGAGACACTGAGAGAGAGAGACTGAGACACAGAGAGAGACATGAGACTGAGAGAGAGACTGAGACACAGAGAGAGAGAGACTGAGACACTGAGAGAGACTGAGACACAGAGAGAGAGAGACTGAGAGAGAGACTGAGACACTGAGAGAGAGAGAGACTGAGACACAGAGAGAGACTGAGAGAGAGACTGAGACACAGAGAGACAGAGAGAGAGACTGAGACACACACACACGCACACTGAGACACTGAAAGAGAGACTGAGACACATAGAGACTGAGAGAGACTGAGACACTGAGAGAGACAGAGACACAGAGAGAGAGAGACTGAGACACACACACACTGAGACACAGAGAGAGAGACTGAGACACAGAGAGACTGAGACACATAGAGAGAGACTGAGACACTGACAGAGAGAGAGAGACTGAGAGAGAGACTGAGAGAGAGACAGAGAGAGACTGACACACACACACACGCACACTGAGAGAGAGACTGAGACACTGAGAGAGACAGAGAGACTGAGAGAGAGACTGAGACACAGAGAGAGAGAGACTGAGAGAGAGACTGAGACACTGAGAGAGAGAGACTGAGACACAGAGAGAGAGAGACTGAGACACAGAGAGAGACTGAGACACTGAGAGACTGAGACACTGAGAGAGAGAGACTGAGACACAGAGAGAGACATGAGACTGAGAGAGAGACTGAGACACAGAGAGAGAGAGACTGAGAGAGACTGAGACACTGAGAGAGACTGAGACACAGAGAGAGAGACTGAGACACATAGAGAGAGACTGCGACACTGACAGAGAGAGAGAGACTGAGAGAGAGACTGAGAGAGAGACAGAGAGAGACTGACACACACACACACACTGAGAGAGAGACTGAGACACTGAGAGAGACAGAGACACAGAGAGAGTGAGACACAGAGAGAGAGACTGAGAGAGAGAGACTGAGAGACACAGAGACTGAGACACACACACACACACTGAGAGAGACTGAGACACAGCGAGAGAGAGACTGAGACACAGAGAGAGAGACTGAGACACACAGAGAGAGAGACAGAGAGACTGAGAGAGAGACTGAGACACTGAGAGAGACAGAGACTGAGACACACACACACACACTGAGACACTGAGAGAGACTGAGACACAGCGAGAGAGAGACTGAGAGAGACTGAGACACTGAGAGAGAGAGACTGAGAGAGACTGAGACACTGAGAGAGAGAGACTGAGACACAGAGAGAGAGAGACTGAGACACAGAGAGAGAGACTGAGACACAGAGAGAGAGAGACTGAGACACTGAGAGAGACAGAGACTGAGACACTGAGAGAGACAGAGACTGAGACACTGAGAGAGAGAGACTGAGACACAGCGAGAGAGAGACTGAGAGAGACTGAGACACTGAGAGAGACTGAGACACTGAGAGAGAGAGACTGAGACACAGAGAGAGAGACTGAGACACTGAGAGAGACAGAGACTGAGACACACACACACAGAGACTCACCTGTACAGCCTGACATTCATACAGTGACATGTGGGATCTGATACTGGTTGTGTTACCATTGCTGTTCGGGGGGGGTGGGGGGGGGTGGGGGGTGGGGGGGGATTGTCTCCCTCCATGTCCTCTCCCCCGGGTCTCTGTCCCTCTGTGTCTCTGTCCGTCTGGGGGGGAGAGAGAGAGAGAGAGTGAGAGTGAGAGAGTGAGAGACTGAGAGAGTGAGAGAGAGAGACTGAGAGAGAGAGAGACAGAAGGTATAGGATAAGGTGCCTTATGTGAGTCAATGAGAGAGAGACTGAGAGAGACAGAGAGAGTGAGAGAGAGACTGAGAGAGTGAGAGAGACTGAGAGTGAGAGAGACTGAGAGTGTGTGAGAGAGACAAGTGTGAGAGACAGAGAGTGTGAGAGAGACTGAGAGAGTGTGAGAGAGACTGTGAGAGAGTGAGAGAGAGACTGAGAGAGTGTGAGAGAGACTGAGAGTGAGAGAGAGACTGAGAGTGTGTGAGAGAGACTGAGAGAGTGTGAGAGAGACTGAGAGTGTGAGAGAGACAGAGAGTGTGAGAGAGACTGAGAGAGAGTGTGAGAGAGACTGAGAGAGTGAGAGAGAGACTGAGAGTGTGAGAGACTGAGAGTGAGAGTGTGAGAGAGACTGAGAGAGTGTGAGAGAGACAGAGAGTGTGAGAGAGTGTGAGAGAGACTGAGAGTGTGTGAGAGAGACTGAGAGAGACAGAAGGTATAGGATAAGGTGCCTTATGTGAGTCAATGAGAGACTGGGAGAGAGTGAGAGAGACTGAGAGTGTGAGAGAGGACTGAGAGAGTGTGAGAGAGAGACTGAGTGTGTGAGAGAGACTGAGAGTGAGAGAGTGTGAGAGAGACAGAGAGTGTGAGAGAGACTGAGAGAGAGTGAGAGAGACTCAGAGATTTTGAGAGAGACTGAGAGGGTGTGAGAGAGACTGAGAGAGTGTGAGAGAGACTGAGAGAGAGTGTGAGAGAGACTGTGAGAGTGAGAGACTGAGAGTGTGAGAGAGAGACTGAGAGAGAGTGAGAGAGAGAGAGTGAGAGAGAGACTGAGAGAGTGAGAGAGAGACTGAGAGTGTGAGAGAGACTGAGAGAGTGTGAGAGAGACTGAGAGTGTGTGAGAGAGACTGAGAGTGAGAGAGTGTGAGAGAGACTGAGAGAGAGTGTGAGAGAGAGACTGAGAGAGAGTGAGTGAGAGAGACTGAGAGTGTGTGAGAGAGACTGAGAGTGTGAGAGAGAGTGAGAGAGAGACTGAGAGAGAGTGAGAGAGAGACTGTGAGAGAGTGAGAGAGAGACTGAGAGAGTGAGAGAGAGACTGAGAGTGAGTGTGAGAGAGAGACTGAGAGAGTGAGAGAGAGAGCTGAGAGAGAGTGAGAGAGAGCTGAGAGAGAGAGAGACTGAGAGTGTGAGAGACTGAGAGAGTGAGAGAGAGACTGAGAGAGTGAGAGAGAGACTGAGAGAGAGTGAGAGAGTGAGAGAGACTGAGAGAGAGTGAGAGAGAGACTGAGAGAGTGAGAGAGAGACTGAGAGAGTGAGAGAGACTGAGAGTGAGAGACTGAGAGAGTGAGAGAGTGTGAGAGAGACGTGTGAGAGAGACTGAGAGAGTGAGAGAGACTGAGAGAGTGTGAGAGAGACTGAGAGAGTGTGAGAGAGACTGAGAGAGTGTGAGAGAGACTGAGAGAGTGTGAGAGAGACTGAGAGTGTGAGAGAGACTGAGAGAGAGTCTGAGTGAGAGTGAGAGACTGAGAGGAGAGACTGAGAGTGTGAGAGAGACTGAGAGAGTGTGAGAGAGAGACTGAGAGTGTGAGAGAGACTGAGAGTGAGAGAGTGTGAGAGAGACTGAGAGAGAGTGTGAGAGAGACTGAGAGAGTGAGAGAGACTGAGAGAGAGTGTGAGAGAGACTGAGAGAGTGTGAGAGAGACTGAGAGAGTGTGAGAGAGACTCAGAGATTTTGAGAGAGACTGAGAGGGTGTGAGAGGGACTGAGTGTGAGAGAGAGACTGAGAGAGACTTGAGAGAGAGTGAGAGAGTGAGAGAGTGAGAGAGTGAGAGAGACTGAGAGAGTGTGAGAGAGACTGAGAGAGTGAGAGGAGACGAGAGAGAGAGAGACTGAGAGAGTGTGAGAGAGAGACTGAGAGAGAGTGAGAGAGACTGAGAGAGACTGAGAGAGTGTGAGAGAGACTGAGAGATGAGAGTATGTGATAGTGAGAGTGACTGAGAGTGAGAGACTGAGAGAGTGTGAGAGAGACTGAGAGAGTGTGAGAGAGACTGAGAGAGAGTGTGAGAGAGACTGAGAGAGAGAGATGAGAGAGTGTGAGAGAGACTGAGAGAGTGTGAGACTGAGAGTGTGAGAGACTGAGAGTGTGAGAGAGACTGAGAGAGTGTGAGAGACTGAGAGTGTGAGAGAGACTGAGAGAGTGAGAGAGATGAGAGTGATGAGAGAGTGTGAGAGAGACTGAGAGAGAGTGAGAGAGACTGAGAGAGGACTGAGAGAGAGACTGAGAGAGTGAGAGAGTGAGAGAGAGACTGAGAGAGAGTGAGAGACTGAGAGAGACTGAGAGAGTGTGAGAGAGACTGAGAGACTGAGAGAGTTGAGACTGAGAGGAGTGTGAGAGAGACTGAGAGAGACTGAGAGTGTGAGAGTGAGTGAGAGAGACTGAGAGAGAGTTGAGAGAGACTGAGAGAGACTGAGAGAGTGTGAGAGAGAGACTGAGAGAGTGTGAGAGAGACTGAGAGAGAGACTGAGAGAGTGAGAGAGACTGAGAGAGAGAGTGTGAGAGAGACTGAGACGAGAGAGACTGAGAGTGTGAGAGAGAGTGTGAGAGAGAGAGTGTGAGAGAGACAGAGAGAGACTGAGAGAGAGTGTGAGAGAGACTGAGAGAGAGTGTGATAGAGACAGAGAGAGAGTGTGAGAGAGAGACTGAGAGAGACGAGAGACTGAGAGAGAGACTGAGAGAGAGACTGAGAGAGTGAGAGAGACTGAGAGTGAGAGAGAGAGACTGAGAGAGACTGAGAGAGAGTGAGAGAGACGTGAGAGACTGAGAGAGAGTGAGAGAGTGTGTGAGAGACTGAGAGAGTCGTGAGAGAGAGTGTGAGAGACTGTGAGAGAGACTGAGAGAGATGTGAGAGAGACTGAGAGTGTGAGAGAGACTGAGAGAGAGTGAGAGAGAGAGGCTGAGAGAGACTGAGAGAGACTGAGAGAGTGAGAGACTGAGAGAGAGTGAGAGACTGAGAGAGAGACTGAGAGAGAGACTGAGAGAGACTGAGAGAGTATGAGAGAGACTGAGTGAGTGAGAGAGAGTGAGAGAGACTGAGAGAGTGAGAGACAGAGACTGAGAGAGTGTGTGAGAGACTGAGAGAGTGTGAGAGAGACTGAGAGAGTGTGAGAGAGACTGAGAGAGAAATATAGTGTGTGAGACCCTCCCTCTCTCCCTCCCTGTGTGTGTCAGTCTCTCCCTCCCTCTCTCTCCCTCCTTCTCTCCCCCCTCTGTGTGCTTGTCTGTGTCTGTGTGTGTGTCTCTCTCTCTCCCCCTCCCTCTCTGTCTCTGTGTCTCTCTCTGTGTGTGTGTCTCTCTCTCTCCCCCTCCCTCTCTGTCTCTGTGTCTCTCTCTGTGTGTGTGTCTCTCTCTCTCCCCCTCCCTCTCTGTCTCTCTCTGCCTCTCTCTGTGTGTGTCTCTCTGTGTCTCTCTCACTCTCTGTGTGTGTGCGTCTGTCTCTCTGTGTGTCTGTCTGTGTGTGTGCGTCTGTCTCTCTGTGTGTCTGTCTGTGTGTGTGCGTCTGTCTCCCTGTGTGTCTGTCTGTGCGTCTCTCTCTCTCTCTGACTGTGTGTGTCTCTCTCTCTGTCTCCCTCCCTCTTGTGTGCACGA
>JAYJKW010000092.1:740000-743716 GCA_035084275.1 Hydrolagus colliei | reverse complement strand
TCAGTCACTCTGTCCCCAACATTTGGAACTCAATCTCGAAGTCACTCTGTCTTTCCTCTCCGTTGCCTCCTTCACGCCTTGCCCCTCAAGACTCTCCCTTTCGATGTACCATTGGCAACACATTGGTCCCCAGTCAGTGAAGCCTGGCTTGGCCTGAGGTGATAGGGGGAGAGATTTCAGTGTGTGATGGGGAGCCAGTGGAGCCTGGCGAGGGCTGGGGTAATGGGGGAGAGAGTTTAGTGTGTGACAGGGAAACAGTGGAGCCTGGCGGAGGGTTGGGGTAATGGAGAGCGTTTAGTGCGAAATAAAGATCCAGTACAGCCTGGCGAGGATCTCTCGATAATTTCTTACGATTTCCTCTGTCAGCATTGTCTGGGAGATTCATGATTAATTCACAGAGGCTGCAAGAATCCTAGTTTGTGGGTCAGACAGGACGCACTCAATAAATCCGTCAACTTATTGTGTCTTCCTCAATGATGGTACAGAGTTTAATGTGTGACAGGGAGCCAGTGGACCCTGGCGAGGGCTGGTTTGGCTGGGTATTCTGTGAAGCTCTTTGAGACAGCTTCTAGAACACGTGAAAAGCATCTATATCAAATGCCAAGTATTATTATAATTACTATTATTCTCATGTCAAGTGTATTGAGTGTGTGATTGTCAGACAGGGCCGTACGCAGGATTTTTTGCGGGGGGGTGCGAATTGCTAGTGATGGGACCAACAATGGCCGGGGTTTGCGGGCTGCCCCGAAGCCCCTCGAGGCTCCGACGTTTTTACACAGTTTGAGGTCTTATTTAATCGGTTCAGAAGATCCAATATGAACGGTAAATGTTTCATGGCCTTGGTGTTTAAGAGCATCATCATTTATTCAGTGTTTTTATTTTCCCCGGTAGTCCGTGTCTAATTGGGAAGGTCGAATGTGTTCGCCGATAAAAGCAAACACAATTGTTGACTCGATGATGTAAGGAATGCGAACGATAAAGTAAATTACAATCCAATTAACACAGTACAATGACGAATGCTTGATAAATGTATGCGTATAGAGAAAATGATCATAAACTACAGATTGACGGTAATTAATCAGTTGTTCTGCATTGTTATCCTAAGACTAAATTTCTTTCGGACTGTAATGAACAATAATGTAAGTGTAAAGTATGAATGATGTGCTCAGATATTCCAGCAAAGCAAATTTATAAAAGACAAGAAAATATACAGAAACTCAAAATCAGTGTCAAACAGTTAATTCACACGTGTTACAAGCCTGTTATCAGCATTATCCTGAAAATATCGTTGAACTGTGAGCAATAGTGTAGTTAGTTTTTATTTATTTATTTAGAATCAAAATTAAAGGAAGTGACCCATCAAAGCAATACTGATCTGAAGAAAAAATACTTGAAAAAATAAGGGAGGGGAAATTAATTATTTAATAGCGTTCCGTATTCGAGACGCCCTCGGTCGCTTTGAGCGAATACGTCAACCGCTCTACCAATTCGATTTCCATATTATAATGAATGTGCATTAACGCGAGGCTGAAAGTCGCTCCTATACGGAGCAGAATGCTGGACACTTAGGCAAACCTCGACCAGGGAGAAGAGGGATTAGGTGACTCATGAGGTATATACCAGGCTTCTAAGAGACGCCCTGAACGTTTACTGGCGACAGCATCTGACAAATAGCTATATGGTGGCACTACCACACTGGTATCACAGACATTATCGCAGAGGCGTCTTAGGTTTAGCGGACATAGCTGGAGAAGCCGGGAGGAAACTGTCCATAGTCCTACTATCCTATGGGAACCATTGCACGGTCATAGAACACGAGGTAGACCGACCCTAACCTACATCGATACTCTGGAGCGCGATTGGGGTATTGGCAGGCGGGAGTTTTCAGGCTGCATGGCGAGAAGGGATCACTGCAGAAGTGTGGTTGTCAATGCCCGAGTTCGCTCGATCGGATGACGGTGAAACTATTTTTATGCCAAATTCGTGCGACATTGATGTTTTTTCACTCTGGGTACAAAACTGAATGTGAAATAAAGTCGCACTGTTTATCTTTGTCCATATGTTTTTTGCATGCCAGTGGACGTCTCTAAAAGCAATTTTTATTGACAGGAATACATCTTTAATAATATAAATCAAATGTGATAATCAAGACTAAACAAGAAACATGATATTTCAGAAACACGCCTATCAAAACTTAAGTCATTTTACTTACATTTATCAGATTAAAATACGATTTCAGCTTCCACAAAGTGGTGCTACCTTTTTATGTAGTGACTGTATACGGGATGATTTCCGATTGACACACCACGTGGAATAGTCGCTAAAGCATAGGCCTACGTCCATGAGTATTTTTTTTAAAGATAGGCATTCCCGTCCAGACACATATAACTTTTTTGTTGGGTTCTCAAAAGCTTTAATTTCTCAGAAGCTTGTAAATATGTTGTCATTGTTTGCTAGCATTACAGTCACACCTCTCAAAACTTGAGCAATTTTTACTTACGGTGATCAGAAGAAAAGATGATTTTAACTCCAGAATTGGTGCTGTCCCTTGTGGCTGTTTACGGGATGATTTCCAAACGAGGATGGATTTGAGTCTTGGCGCGCGCCTATGTTTATCCAATCACGAGTCACAGACTCGCCGCGTCATGGACTGGTCTATCGACGCGGTATGTTTTGGGTAGACGCCGAATCTGGTGTGCGACTCGATAATTTTTATATTAATACTAAATCATTCAAAGATGCGTGTTTATACTTTATACATAGTTTTGAAGAACTGATTGTTGCACAAATGTTCAATAAATTTACTTGGTATTTAATTTTGATTAAAAAAATGCAATTCTCTACCCCGGAAAATGTGGACCTTTTATAATTTGGGGGGGTGCGTACGCACCCGTCGCACCCACCCTGCGTACGGGCTTGCTGTCTGTCTCAGTCGTTCTCTCTGTCTATCCCAGTCTCTCTCTCTCTCTCTCTCAGTCTCTCTCTGTGTCTCTGTCTCTCTCAGTCTCTCTCTGTCTGTATCTCTATCTCTCTCAGTCTCTCTCTGTCTCACTCACTCTCTCTCTCTCAGTCCCTCTCTCTCAGTCTCCCAGTCTGCCTCTCTGTCTTTCACTCGCTCGATCTCACCCTGTCTATCTGTCTCTCTCTCTCTCTGTCTCTCTCACTGTCTCTCTGTCTCTCCCACACTCTCTCAGTCTCTCTCACACTCTCTCTATCTCCCTCCCTCTCCCTCCTCTCTCAGTCCCTCTCTGTCTCAGTCTCTTTCAGTCTCTTTCTCTCAGTCTCTCTCTCTCTGTCTGAGTTTCTCTCTCTCTCTCTTTCCTCTCTTTCCCTCTCTCGCTCTCTCTGTCCTCTGTCTCTCTCTCTGTTCTCTCTCAGTCTCTCTTTGTGTGTGTGTGTGTCTCTCTCTCTCTCTGTGACTGTGTGTGTCTCTCTCTCTCACTCCCCCTCTCTCATTCTCTCTCTCTCTCTCTCTCTCTCTCAGTATCTCTGTCTGTCCATCTCTCTGTCTCTCTCTCTCTCTCTGTCTCTCTCTGTCTGTCCGTCTCTCTGTGTCTCTCTGTCTCTCTCTGTGTCTCAGTCGTTCGCTCTCTCTCTCTCTCTCTCTCAGTCTGAGTCTCACTCTCAGTCTATTTTCTCTCAGTCTCTCTCTCTCTCTCTCACTGCCCCTCTCTCATTCTCTCTCTCTCTCTCTGTCTATCTATCACTCTCTCTCT